>JAUESE010000092.1:16652956-16667557 GCA_032274725.1 Malacoctenus triangulatus
CACAGGTAACCCACCCGGCGCTGCTGTACGCCCGGGCAGCCTGTGTGTGGGGGGGCTCGGGATCGGGGGGGTGGCGCAGCTTCCTCTTTTTCATCAGTGTGGCTGCAGCCGTTCTGTTTGTTTGTGTGTGACAGGAGGATCCATCTTCCCCCCCCGACTAACCCTGTTGTTTGTTTTTTATCCCTTATTTTGTACATGTTTTTTGTTTCTTTGCTCTTTTTTTTCCTGGAATGTCTAATTTTGTGTTCAGTCTTTTGATTTGTCCTTCAGAGTCGCTGTTGTTCGTCTGGGGTGGCCGTAGCGTTCGTCAACCACCTCCCAGTTGCACCAACATAACCCTCCTGTCAATTCCTTTTGATTTTTGTTCTGCTTTGTTCTTTTTTTTTGTGTTCTGCTATGTTCTTTCCCATGTGTCTAATTGCTTTACTGTTATTTCCCAACCATCTATCCCCCCCTGGTTCTGTATCTTGTGGTTTTGAACGTAGCCCCCGCCCACACATCCGCCCGACACGAGGCAGTGAGAGTCTGGTTGGAGTCCTTGTCTGGAGGTAGCACAGACTTTAGTCTTTAGACTCGCACCCGATCTGCCTACCGGCTGGCCTTTTTTTCCTGGAGCATGCGGAAACACGATGCAGAGACGAGTAAACTCACCAGCATGCGCGCTTGGAAAAGGCCGTCGCCCGCGAGAGCTCCCACGCTCCCGGGGGGTCACGTCGGCGCTTCTGCCTCACTTCTGTCCACCAAACTTCTCATTCTGTCCTTCCAACTTCCAGAATATGCGTTTCCTCTTTACAAGAACATCCCATAATATATACTCTGTTCTGCAGAATGAGCCATCAAGGCTTGAAAACACTTAACTCCACAGTGTTTCATGCCCTGATGTTTGAGGCATTTCACTCGAATTCTGTTGGATCTGCTTCTATACTTGTGGACTAACCTCTTAATGGCACTTGTACTCGCACAAAGTTCAGTGAACAAGGCTGTTGAGGTACTTTATAAACGGTTTAAAAGCTTGAATGAAGCGAGCGAGTGTCCTACACACGTATTAGAATTCACGCACCGGCTGAAAAAGTTCTTGTTTAACGGCTCGGTGAAAGATCAGAGCCGTCTCGGATCAGATGTCCTCACAGCACGAGTCTTCGCACCCACATTAACAATGGACTTTCAGCACAAGTGTCGGTTAAAGTGATACAAAGCTGCATGAAATAACTGGTTAATGTCCTAATTTGTAGGAGTTCTCTGGAGTAAAAAATTAAGCCTTCCTAAAACATCCACATAAAACCTCGCTTGCTGCCCGTCTTTTAACCAACGTAATTAACATTTTGGTTGTGCTTTCGCTCAGTTCAAATGTCGTCCATTTGCCAATTTGGAAAAAAACAAAAAAAACAACTGCATGTGTCTTTTTACTAATGCCACTTTATGCCCGGTCTTTGTTCATAATTATGACGGACTTGTACAGAATGGTTTAATTTGTATGCAAAACCTTTCATTTCATTTTTTTGGGGGCCAGAGCACTATTCTAAAACTGTCGGCAGAAAAATGGATTCTGGTTTCGAAGTCTATTCATTTCTCTTTAACCTTTAATTTCTGTGCTTCACTTCTCAAAATTGGTCTTGATAGCTTTTTAGCCCACAGACAGAATTTCAGAGAGAAGTTAATTCAAGGTTGGGTTGTTAGGGTGTTGAGAAAGTTCCTACATTGTTATTGAATAAAGACGGACCACGATAGCCCGCTGACTAATTTTCTTTTCATTTCCGTGCCAGAGCCCTGCGAAGATGAAGAGCTGGAAGCAGAAGCAGACAGTCCCGATATCGAGCCTGGTACAGAGATGGATCAGGGTGAGGAAAAAAACGCAGTAAAGGGGATGGAAAATTGTTCTGTTGCATCTACATCCAAAGAAGGAACTTTGTTCTCACTGAATCAAATCACTGAAATAAATGAAGTTGGCAAAATGTGTGATCTTGAAGTGTTTGATATGATGTTGGTCTCTCTGTGTATTTCCAGATGACATCCCATCAGACGCTGAAGCAGAAGCTCGCTTGCACCGGTCGCAGGTCAACGAAGCGCCTCCAGAGGAAGACAAGCAGGCGGAGAGTGTGGGCGTGGCCTCCAGCGTCGGTACGTCCTCAAGTCCTCGATCAGATTTTAGCAAAGTCAACATGAGGCGAACATGAGATGATGTTTCCACGTTCGGGGCGATTATTGCCTGCATGCCTGACTGCAACTTTCTGCTCAGTTTTGAAATAATGTAGAAAAGAGAAGAAACTGATAACAACTCAAACTTTAGGTGCATTTTATTATTTGTTTTTAGTTTTTTTGACAACAGTTTATATTTCTTTAATTAGTTCATCTTGATGTGAAAACTGGCAAGAGATCAAAATCAGATGCACAGAAATCTGTGAAAAAAGACGACAAGTTTACTCGTCAACAAATGTTTTCGCTTCTAAATTGCTGTTTGTGGGGAACTGAACAAGACAAGAATGTCCCACAGCCCAGGTTAGCTGAGGTAAATTACAGGAAGAGCGAACTAACATCGTTATTCAGACGGCTGAATCAAATGCGGAAGGACGTTAACATCACATTATTGTCTGTTTATTCATCTCGAGTCATATCGCAAGTTTATCTAATATCTTGCACGTCGAACTCGGGGCTAATTTGCATAAATTGAAGGCTGTGCCGTTTTGGCGGCGCTTGTGTTGTCAGAACCGAGCAGTATCAGCCCGCTGCAGGAACGGGCCGTGGTTGTTTCCCCGCTCCAGCCCTCCCCAGAGCCACGGACGCAGGTGAGATAATTCTCCGCTTATCAACTCCAGGCTCTCAGATGGGATTTGACTCGGTCCGTAACTTCACTGTTTCCTTCCAGATAACTCCGGTGATGTCTCCAGGCGCCCGCTTTTTCACAGATCCTTTCATACCTGATGAAACGGCGCCCGGGAAGACGCCGGCGACGCCGAGCGCTCCAGCTGCCAGGAGCCCGGCGTGCTCCTCTCCTGCTGCCGCCCAAGGTTCCTCCTCCGCCTCCTCCCCGACGCTCGCCGCCCCTGCCGGCGCCGCGTCGCCCGCCGACGTCCTCGCTCCCGCCTCGCCTCCTCCCGTGTCTCCCGCCCGAACATCTGTCGCCGAGCCGACTGAAGGATCGCCTGTCGGATCGCCCGCGAGGCCGTCGGTTCGGTCCCCCATCTGTTCGCAGCCCTCCTCGCTCCCGGAGACCTGCAGACCCAAGTCTCCGGTCTACCCCCACCGCTCCATTTGCCCCCTCACAGGAAACCCGCTCTCCCCGATATGCTCCCAGCCTCTGCCCTGTCACGAGCCCTCGTCGCCCCTCACGTCCGACTCTCCGGTCAGGACTCAGCCGGTCCCCGCCGTCACCTCCACCCCGATGGCCAAAACGGACAAAACGACGCCCGAGCTGTCGAATTCGACCGATTCCTCAACGGAGGAGACTCCCTCCAAAAAGACGGACATCATCGAGGAGTTCTGGCTGAAGAGTGCCGAGATAAGAAAGAGTCTCGGTCTGACTCCTTTGGACCGAAGTAGTAAAATCCTGGAGAAAAGCGTCGTCGTAACCCCGAAACAGGAATCCCCTCCTGTCAAAGCGCAGCCAGCAGACGCACCCGAAGAGCAGAAACCTGCTTTCACGGGCCGAGCTGTCATCCGGAGGCTCAACATCACGCTGGAGGGTCAGGTCATTACCCCTCTGGCTCCCGCGGAGGCCAAAAGCGACGGCTCCGACAGGAAGGACGCGAGCAGCAGCTCGGGCTTGGGCCTGAACGGGAGTCTGGCCACCAGCCAGACGGCCAACAGCGACAGCTACAACACCTCCGACTCCACCATGCTCACCCCTCCCTCCAGCCCGCCGCCGCCCGTGCCTGCCAATCAGTCTCCGGCCGTGCTCAGGCAGCAGAAACACCAGGTGGCCTGGACCAACGGGCTGGAGAAGCCCCCGGCCGAGCGCGCCAAAGAGCCGACGAAGGCCCCGACGCCCGTCCCGGCCCCCAGGACCCAGCTCAGCCCCGCGTCCGCGCCCAAGCCCGCCCCCAGGACGGTCCCCTCGCCTCAGGCGGCCCCCGAGGAGACCCCCGTGGTCGTCGTCATGAGGGAGAAGAAGAAACCGCGGCCGGAGGCGGCGAGGAAATCCTTCGTGGAGACCGTGGAGGAGATCCCGTTCGCCGACGACGTGGAGGAGACGTACGACGAGCGGACGCCGGAAAAAAGCGCGAGCAAGTATTACACCCCGCCCACCAGCAAGGCCAGCAGGGAGCGACCTCCCCTGCATCTCGCGCTCGCGATGGAAAACGGCAAGCCCAATATTCCCGTCAACCCCGCCTCCTCCAAGACCCCGAGGGCGACGCAATTCTCTCCCGAGGCCAAAGAGATCGCCGAGGAGCGAATCAGAGCCAGGGAGAAGTCTGTGAAGAGCCAGGCTCTGAAAGACGCCATGGCCAAGCAGCTGAACAAAATGAAAGAGTCGGAGAGCGACAAGGGGGCGTCGCCTAAGGTGGCCTGGAGCGCCACCCCGGACGCCGCCGGGAAAAGCAAAAAATCCTCTCCGAAGACGTCGGCGGTGAAAGCTCTGGAGTCGAAGCGGGGCGAGACGCTGCCCGAGCGATTCTTCAGCAGCAACAAGAGCCTGGACAGCTCGGTGGCCTCGTCGGACGGCTCCTCGGCCAGCAAGAGCAAGAAGAGGAGCTCCCTGTTCTCGCCGCGCAAGAACAAGAAGGAGAAGAAAGCCAAGAACGACAGCAGCAGGCTGTCCGGCGCCGACGAGACGCCGCCCAAGCACAAGTCGCTGTGGAAGGCCGTCTTCTCGGGGTACAAGAAGGACAAGAAGAAGAAGGACGACAAGTCGTGTCCGAGCACGCCGTCGTCCAGCTCCACCACGCAGGACTCGGGGAAGAAGAGGACGTCGCCTCTAGGGAAGTCCTCAGGTAAGAGCGTGCTGCCAGCCCACCCAACAGGTCGGTCACATGACTTTTAATTTGGGTCCCAAAATGATGAAAATCAATATTTTTTCTGTATTTTCATCTTATCAAGTGTCTCAAAAGTCTTTATCTTGACAAAAGTTTGAACTGATGCGCTTTGAGGTATTTGAAGAGAATATTTTGTCTTTGCAGTATGCAGTTACTGAAACTTTAACATCAATACATTGTTTTTGCTTCCAGGTGAAAAACAAATCCCCTGAAAATTGTAGGTTTAAAAAGAATCCGCGAGAAAATCAATGATTGAATGATTGTTTATCTGCATCGGTGGCATAAAGACTCGGTGAAAACGGCCTTGATAATACAGATTAAAGGCAGAGAGATAGACAAACGCAGCTCAGAGTGATCTTTCCTGCTGCCAATTTCTTGTTTCGCACGTTGCAGACTTGAAATCTCGTCGAAACCTGAGCTTCTCTGAGGACTCGGACTTGTCCTGCGACGACGTTCTGGAGAGATCCTCCCAAAAGTCAAAAGCCGACGTGAGTACCCGCCCGTCTATCTCAGCCTGCTTTCCCTTCGGCGCGAGGTTTGCGTACGCGCACGAGTCTCCTGGAGGGGCCCGCCGGAGCTGACTCGGCTCGTTTTCGATGAGATATCTTGCAAAGCAGCTGCTGATTTTACAGAGGAAACCAGCTCCCCAAAGCCGGAGCAGGCTGGGAAATTCAAGGACTGGTTCACATGAGGTGAATTTATTGGTTAATCTGGATAAGAGGCTGCACGCCCTCCTTCCACTCTCCAGACAGGGAGTATGTTTATTCATCTAACATCAGAAATACCAACAGCGTTTTTGAAAGACTTTGCAAGGCCAGAAATGTCATCATCACAATTTCATGATTTTTTTTTTTTTGTTGTTGTTGTTTGGCCTCCCTTCAAAAACTCCTTTCCCCCCTTTTTTACATAATCTCTTCCCCTCCTAGCGCCACGCGGACATCTTTGACCTAGTGTCAGGCCTGCAGAAGGAGGCAAAGAAGGAGGAGAAGCTGGTAAAGGAGAGGAGGAGGGAGGTGAAGGAAAAGAGGAGGGTGACAGAGAGACAGAAAAAAGAAAGGGAGCATGACAAAGAGGTTGAGCGAGAGAAGGAGAAAGACGACGAAGAGGTATTTGTGCAGCGGGGGGTGCATAACTTTGAATTTTAAATAAACATACGTGTGAATAAAACAATTTAATAGTACCAATATTTTATTAGCAGGAGGTTCACATAGCTCGCCCGTGGCTTTTGAGGCCACCTCAGCATGAATCTTTCATATTCAACTCATCTCTTTTTTAAGAGAGAGAGGGAAAAAAAAGTTTACATTTTGTCTTCAGGAAATCTCGAGAACAAGTTCCACACGTGGCTCGTGATGGAAAGTTGACGTCGACCTCCTGGGGATTGTAATCGGACTTTTTAAATGCACATTACAATCATACGTATTTGCGTCGTTTCCCGGCGAGCGAGTCCTCCTCGCCACTGGATTCCTCCATGGCGCCGGGCTGCATAGATCGCCGATGCGATCCGGATATTTAGCGCAGCAGCAGAAAAAAAAAAAGAAAAAACCCTACAGATTTCACTCTACGGAGGCTTTTATTTGAATCCATTTGCATTCATTATGTTTATGAAATTCCAAATTATCATCTCGCCCGCTGCAGTTTCAGTCTGTGTGTGTTTCCAGTAAAGTAGCTAGATACAGTCGAGTTCAGGGCCAGAGGCATGAATCCATTAACCACTGTAAAACTCACATGCTCACTGTGTGTTTTATTCATTTTTATGACATATATGAATTATATATCGATATATATATTTTATTTTTATTTTTTTTTATTGATCTGAGTTCTGACTTTGCTGCAGTTACAGCAGGTTAAAGCCGTCTCATGCCTCCAAGGCCGTCTGTATTTGAACTGCAGCTCCCAGGCGTTTCTTCGTGTCTCTCGTGAATATAATTCTAGTTGTCCAGTTGTGTGCGTGTCTCTTTGATGCCTTCATAGATGTGGTACAACAGACCCCCCCCCCCCCCCCTCCAACCCCCCCATACTGTGATTGTCCTCGTCATGCGTTGTTTTAGGACTAACTTTTTAACCTTTAATGTTTAAAAATGTCACCGCACTCCGTCAGAGGTTGTGTGTTGTTTTTTTTCGGTGTGTTTTTTATTAACATCGCTTGTGTTTAATTGTACCAGCTAGATTTTAATCCACCTCCCCCCGACTTGTATTTTTTTTGCTTCTGTTGTTAGTTTTTTTTTATTTTGGATCAATTTAACATGGTCATTAACCCATTTAATCATATCATCTGTATCATCTTTGTTCCCCCCCCTCCCTTTTTTTTGTTGTTTTTTTATTTTCGTCTTCCCCAAGTCTGTTTATGTCCCTCACGCACTGGCGTTCAAGAGATCGTACGCCACAAAGGTAGTATCACATACATTTTTGTCGATAACCCCCCTCCACCCCCTTTTCACACCCGCCCCCTGCCTCGCACCGTCATAACACCGTGTATACGTCTGACCTCCAAACTAATACCCATCCTGGCTGGGTGCATGTGACGGCCGGACTGCAGGGCTGACTCACTCACTTCCTGCTAAGCGCGTCTCACCGGGACTCTTTGGAACAGTGCGCACGTCTCAGGTCACAGTAACAACTATGCATCTGCTGAAACGGTGGCCTGTTCCTGTCTGACTGGTATTCATCTGCCCGCCTCTCGCCGCGGTGCTGTTTTTGACTCCGACCTGGCTTCTGGAATGACTTCTCAACACTTGTTTTCTCTTTTATTTTTTTCCCCTCAGTACTATTTTCTTCTTTTTATTCATTCACACACTCGTTTTTAAATCTTCAGCTAACAAGGGGAACATCTCTTTTCATTCACGTGATGTTTCAGCTAATATGGAACGATTCAACAAGTAAAAGATTGTGACTGATTTAAAGTTCTTTAGTGTCACCAGAATTTGAGTTTGTAAAGTCGAGGCCTTGTGTGACTTATAGATGTGAGTTGTAACTAGTTTAGGATGTGCTCTTGGATCGTTCCTTACCTTCTACAACCTGCACTCGTTTTTCCTTCCTGCTGCTCTTGAGGGGTGTTTGTATTTCTCCAGAAGGGCCAGGATGCTTTGGACCCAGGCTCGCACGCTGCTCGCTTGCAGTTTTGACTCCGGGTTATTTTTTTCTGCCTCCAGAAAACGTACACAGAAGAAGAGCTCAACGCCAAACTGACCCGACGAGTCCAGAAAGCTGCGCGACGACAAGCCAAACAGGAGGAGCTCAAACGGCTGCACAGAGCCCAGGTAACCGGCCTGCCGCTGCTGTGGGGGGAGCGAGGGGGTCGCAAGAGTTGCACCACATTTTTGGTGGATTTTTGCTGAGCCAGATTGAACAGCCTTCACATTTTCACAGTTATTTGAATGCAATAATTTGATTTTTAAAAGAAGTAAATCGAATATGTTTTTTTTTCTCTGTAAGTTTTCTAATTTCGGGGGAAAAAAACAGGAAAAAGAGCCCTAAAAAAATCTTCCAACAGAACAAAAACTGCCAAAGAAATGTTTTAAAATCTGGTGTTTTTTTTCAGGGGGGGGGGCGTGAATATCAGAGAGTACATTTTCTCCGTGAAAAGCCCAAAAAATAAAATGTAACTTAGTTTGAATGAAACAGAAAATGAGCCAGTAAAGGTGCTACTGGGTGAGTGAAGTTTATTTAAAAAATGTAGTATTTTCATAGTTCCCTGAAACTTCCTCTACCAAACAGATGAGCAGGATGTTAAAGGGTTAAACTGCCAAACGGAAACCAATAATAACAAGCGATAAGTTTGCTCCGTGTTTAGTAGGCGAGAAAAATTGTTTTAGTGAAATGAGGGTGACCACAGAGGAGCATCTCTATGTGATCTTCCTGCTGCTCCCGTTCTTTTATTTTGTTGCTTTCTCGGCCATATGGTCACTCTAATATGACACAGCCATCCTGGATTGAGGCCAAACGCGTCCTCTGGTCAGGAAATACACTGTGATTGATGTTGTAACAAGCGCAGTCGAGCCGCGAGTCCACTGACTCAGCACTAAGCTTTCTCTTCTGCTCGCGCTGTGGTTGGCTGGCCTGAATTTTTCTCTTTTTAGTGTCTATTTGCAGAATTCAAACCGGACTTCTTTTTTAGCTCCCCATCGCTGTGCGGCACAGATAAATCCAGTACTGGCTGAGGGATTTACAGTCAAGTCTGAAGGAAGAAATCTCCTGGAGAGACCACACTTTTTACTGTCCCTTCAAGCCACGAAAAGATGCATGAAAATCTCCAATATTTATCAGACTGATTAATTAATCCAATGTTTTGTTAAAAAATTAATCCAGTTTGTTCAATCGGGTATAAATGAGTTTTTTGGGAAGGCGTTTGCCCTCCTACTTTGTCTGGCTCCACCAGCGAAGATTATTCACCCGCACGCGTCCCTTGAGGTTCGCTTTCACCCTTTCGCCGAACTCCGTCGCTCCTCGTCTCGTTATTTTTCCTAATTTGCGGCGACTGCATCACCGCTAAGATTGAATCACTCGCTCCTTAAGCCGCGCCATCACCCGGCCTGCACATTTCATCGAAATCCGTCAAGAACTTTTTTGAGTTATCCTGCTTGCAGGCAGGAAAAAAACAAGACGAGCCGACGCTTCCCGAAAAGCACGACTTCCTCTGCGGAGTTAATGAGATTATGATGTGGGTGAAAGCAGGACAATATTATGACAAGTTCTGCTTAAAAAATAGTATTTTTTTTGGGATGCACATCGAGGTCAGATTACATCCACGGACATCAATATCACTGTAATTATCAGCCCCTCTGTTTCAACATGTATTTTTAATGAGGCTTAACTGCAGCATCAATAGACGGATCCCTGGAGCTTATGGTAAATCAGCGGCAATTAGCAGTAGTTAATGCTCCTCTGCACCCATGTAAAATAGCTCCGGTTGTGTATACAGTCCTCCTACCACCTCTGCGCGCGTTTTTATGTTTATGCCCGTTTCATTATTAATGGCGCCCGCTTGTCTGCTCAGATCATCCAGCGACAGTTGGAGCAGGTGGAGGAGAAGCAGAGGCAGCTGGAGGAGCGAGGCGTCGCGGTGGAGAAAGCTCTGCGAGGAGAAGCAGGTAACCGGCTCCACGTTGCTCTGTTTTTTAATCAACCCGGCCGTCCCACACGGGAGCCATGGAGCTGCGGTGCGATGTCCCCGATCAGGCAGCCAACGTGTTGTACAATACATCACTCTTTTATTATTAATCCACCAGTGATTCACCGTACGTACGGCGGTGAAATCATGTATTTTTTTGGCATCACCTGATCGCCGGCGCCGCCTCCGTGAGACGTTTTATCTTCATGTATGAGCTCAGCCTTTTTCTGCCGCTCTGGTGGGACTCGTAAGGACGTCCATGATTGGGATTATGTAACCTGCAAACGCGTCCCAGCGCTGCCGTTTAAAGCGTGCTGAAGTCATTGTCTGCCAATATCGTTTATTCACTTTTACTGGAGCATATTTCAGCACATAGATGTGGGCTCATAAAGAACCACATTTGTTTCTTTCGAAGTAATAAAGGCAAATTGTTTTTGACAAGGGACTATCACAGACAATATACTTCATGAACAAAGAATAAATTATTTGTTAGAGAGCAGCGCACTTCATTATTTGGAGCAGTTTTATTCGCGCCGCGCGGGCATGAATGCAGCTCAGCGGTAATCACAAATTATTTACGTGATGTGGGTTTGCACAAGGATAAAGTACTGAGATGTTTTGTTTCGTCTTCATTTACTTTATTTATGGTGAGGGGATCCAAAGGAAATAAAGACTGTTATGATGCAAATGGTGCACACAAACGCAATAAACACTACTTTTTTCCCCTCCATTTTTCTATTCACTGTTTATCCAATCAAATGTTTGAGTATGTTTTAACTCATTTGCTACTCTACTCTCTCAAAGGGTTGTATAAAGGTACTTATACATTACCCAAACAGCACAAAAGAAGATCAGGTATTAGATTTTTTTTATTGTAGTTTTTCTTGTTCCTCTTTCTTTTCTTTTTTTTGTTAATTGTTTATGATTTATTGACATGTGACACTGTTATGTGGACTCCATCTGTGTTGACACACCGCAACCAGTCCTCCATCCACCAAACACGTCGACCTCCACGTTGCCTCCATAACATGTCCGCCGCCGTCCGTGCGAGCTGCATGCGATCGGGAAGAATGTGTGTCCCGACATAGATTTGTTTGTGCTCATCCTGGATGCGTCTCGTGTCAACCTCCGCCTGCCTCGCAATGAGGAGAGCTCCCGTACTCCGGTCAGCACGCAGGTCGCGCTGCGTCCGTCCCTGAACACGACGCAAGAAAACCAAAATTTGAGGCCGATTTGCTGGGCGACAACTTTTTATGTCTTTATTTCTCAACACATATTTATTGGGATCTCGTAGGCGTCTTTTATCTTCCCTCCTTATTGTGCTGTGCGCAGCAGCCATCCAGAGCTGGTACAGCCAAAGGTCAACACGCCGAGATTGCATTGTTTTGCACGCGCAATGCTGGATGAACACAAATCAAATGCAATCATTAAAAACAAATCTGAGACGCATCTGCACATGAAACGGAGCGCGAGGCCTCCCGTGACATGACGCAGAGCGACCCAGCAGAGGCAGCAGCGCAGCAAATCTATGTAACAGTGTTGTTTGGGGAATTTGCAATGCGCTGTAGTGTTGCACAAGCCGACTGCATTATGCACTGCGGTGAGTACTGACGGACTCTCTTTGTTCTGAGTGTTGCAACGGCGTGCGTGCGTCTCCGTGTGTTTGCAAGAACATGCATGACTTGCTGTTGTTGGAGGATAGAGTGCGTGTGCGTGCGTGTGTGTGTGTGTGTGTGTGTGCCCGCGTGTTTGTGTGCCCAGTTTGGGCCCCGTGTGAAATAACGCCCATCTCTAATGTATCCCTGTCATTGTAGACTATTGGGGAGATTCTAATTACAGTGAAATCCTGGACTTGCATCTGGGCGGTATGTATTTCAAATCTGTCGCTCTGAAACTAACCTAATGGCTAACCTAATCTGTCCCTCCTCCTCCTCCTCTTCCTCCCTCCTCCTCCTCCTCCTTGTTTCGTTTACTACTTGAGCTTTGTACCCTCCATACACACCTTGGCTGGCTGGCTGGCTGGCTGGCTGGCTTTTAGCCTCCCCTACAAACCTCCTGCTCCCCCCCCCTCCTTCTCCTTTTTCCCCTCCCACCTCCCTCGCAGGGGTTTTGTAGTTCAGACACTTTCTTTTTTTTTCTCCCCCCACATCAAACAAAGATCAGACACTTGGCCCGGCACTGTCCTCTTAAGATTATCTTTGATCTCTATAAACTTATGAATGATGGATGAATGAGTAACATTTATTTGTCGTTCCTCAAGCTGCAGTTGTGAAACAAAGAGTGGCAGAATGAAGAGAGACAAAATAATGCAGCGTTATGTGATTCTTGATTCATTCTTGATTTCAAAGCTGAGGCGCCTTTATGTAACATACAGAGATGCACCAAAACAGCGTAACGCGCTGTAGCTGTCGTCCATTTCATGCAACGTACACAACAATGAGGCTCGCTCTCTGTTGGTACACATCAATACCAGATAAAATTACACACTCTCACTTCTTCAAAAGGACACGTCGAGCTGTTATTACCCGGGAAGGAGAAGCGGCGCTCGGTGCATTACGAGTTGTCTGCTCGAAACCGTCAGGAGAAAGAGGGAAGGGAGGTTTGTGATGGCGCAGCCGCTTTAAACACTGATAAAACGAGTGCATCCAAACAAGACAAAAAATCTCATTACACTCGGAAAACACACAGAGATCACTGTGTCTCTTTCAAACGCACAGGCCAATAATAACTGAGGTTAAAGCTGGTCGGTTTTTTCCTCTGTGATCATGAAAATAATCCTTGAAAAAGTTTTTATTTCTGTTCGTAAACCGACAGAGTTTCTTTGTTCCACTGTGCTGCAGAGATCTGCTGCACTGCATTCAGGCTGTATGAGCCAAGTAGTATAATATAGATATACACAATTTATCCAGGACTTCACATCACTAAATGTGCATTTGACATGATGAAATTTGTCGGAATTCCTACTCTTTAGTTTTGACAAATTGTTCACTATTCATACATCTCATTTCTTTCCAAACACCCAACTTCTCTCTGTACAAAGATATTAGAACATGAAACCCGTTTGAACCACGTTTTCTCCTGATCTGCTGTGTAATTGCAGCGTTGAATTAAAAATTCAATCCGAGTTTTCATGAATCTATCGGTCATCATCGCCATCTATCCTTGTTGCACACAGGCTCGGACACAGTGTGACCCTGTGGTCGTGAATGTGAAATTTTTTAGTTCAGTCTTTAATGAAGCCCATCGTGGCCCAAATTTATCATCATACTGCCTTTATTTAATGTCAAGAAGCCTGATTTTGAGTTTGTGCAGTTATACATGTTTTGCATATTTATGCTACAACAGTTTCCTCTCATGCATAAACCAAACTCGGTTCACCCACCTTTTATGCATTTACAACACGTACACACACACACTCACACACGCACGCACACTCACACACACAGTGAAAGTGTTATACAAGCCGCCCTGGACTGACTCATACTAAACCGCTGGCCTGGCTCTCAGCTTCCCCTCAGAACTCTGCTGCTGTAGTTCTGTCGCCCCACCCCCCCCCACACTGACTCTCCCATACCTGCTCAGTTGCATAACTCCGAGTGTGTATATGTGTGTGTGTACCGTAGCTCTAACAGGCGACGCTGCAACCCCCCCCCGCCCCCTTCAACCGTAGCAGCTGTGTCTAAACTGTGATTGGTCAGCAGTAACAAGTGCCCAGCGCGCCCCCGGGCGCACAGCGTCTCGTCGCATCTGCTGTTATCTCGCTGGGGGGGGGGGGGGGGGAGCATGAGGGGAGGGGGTGCATCGTTTCCTTTCCTGGGGTCCGTGGTGAATTCAGCAGGGCTTCGTTAGAAAGCGGTGTTTGCTTCATATTTATTCGCTGTCAGTGGGATCTCCTCGGCAGGAGGCCAGAAAAATGTGCATTTCCTGTTATCCAAACACAGTCTGCTTCTTTTCTCTTCTTTTTTTTTTTTTTTTTTTACTGAGGTCTTGTCCTGCTGGTTGGTTGCTGCTCATCAGACAGCAGATTGCGTGTAGCTTTGACCGTAGAGATGAAAATGCACACTTAAAAAGTTCTGCGCCCTAATTGGCTGGATTCGTGGGGGGGCATGTTGTTTTTTCCCGATACTAACTTCTGTCGCGTGCCTTTCGCCTGGTGTTCTGTGTGTGAATGCTGAAAACCACGGTACACTTTTTTTCCCCACTGGTTTCTGTGTCTGACGTGTTCTGGATGTGTCATGGAGGCTTTTTTTTTTTTTTTCCCCACTACACTTATAACACGGTACAGGTCCTTTTTTTTTGTCACTCGGTGCTGAGTGTGTGATGCACTGAGGCTGGAAACCAGACTGGTGGGACCTGACAGCGCGTCATCGCTGCGGTCGTGTTTGAGCCCTGTCTTCAAAAACACACCAACCAAAGCCAATTTCTTTCTGCTACTTCAATGCGATCCCTTCTCTCTCTCTCTCTCTCTCTCTCTCTCTCTCTCTCTCTCTCTCTCTCTCTCTCTCACACACACACACACACACA
>JAUESE010000092.1:16681334-16702655 GCA_032274725.1 Malacoctenus triangulatus
GGCTGTAATTATTTTTCGGTTGTTGCAGTTACAACCTGGAAACACTAGATGTCGTCATTCGCTGTCGCATTACATATATCACCTTCAGAGAAAAACCTCAATTTCAGCTTAATTTTGAATTTTATCCCGATATATTCACAACAACATTGCATGAAACGGAAACAGAAAATCACTCTTTGATTAATTTATTTTCAAACTGTTGTTTCGAAATCGCCTGAAATAACAGCATGCAGTTACACAAGATGATCTACAGGGGGCGTTGTTGCCCAAAACAGACACAAGGCTGAAATCCTAGATAGGGAGGGACAACAGTTGAGTTTCACGCAGACTTTGAGTGACTTTTTGCTCTACGGATTAGTCCGTCTCCCTTTCACACTGACACAAAGCGCTCCAGGGTTCAGGTAACGTTCATCTTTATAAGCGAACCAGAGCTTCACCACTGCTCGTCTCCCCTAAAACAGGACGACACCCTGGAGATAATTCGGAAATTACAGCTCCTCTTTGTGAAGAAATTGCACTTTTTACACTCTTCATGATCATCTGGCTGGATGGATTTTAATTCAGTAGCCGGCCGGTTTATACGCCGTGCTGCAGGCTTTAATGAATATCAGCCTTTCAATGGGAGTGCATGGTTGCATTTGGCAGTAATATATGCAACACACATTGCAACAAAAAAAACCTCTCATCATCAGCAGTCTGTTTTCAGTGAGCCAGTGTGCTGTATTGAGTGCTTCGGCGTGCAGTTAAGTGTTCCTGCTCTCCAGCGTCTCACAGAAGCTCCACGCGTGGGTAAAAGCTCTGTAATTGCGAAGCTTTGTGATGTGAGATTTTGTGCATGTTTTCGTCCCCCTCAGCTATCTGAAAGGATTGTACTCCTTTGGTCTCCTGGAGACTCGCCTCTACGACCAGGCTGAGAAAGTGGCCATGGAGGTGAGCTTTTTTTTTCCCTCCCCCCCTCCCCCCCTTGCCGCTGCCATTATCGCGGCTGCGAGTTCCAGGCTCCCCGCGCCTGTTTCTGTTTGTGTCATTTCAATTCGGCGAGTAATTTGCTGTCAAAGACCAACAATAATAAGCCGGCCGTCCAGACCTCGGCAGCCTGCGACTCTTCTGGGCTGAATGCCTAATGCATACAGAGCAGCTGTGATTAAAGAGTCACTCCAAGAGAGGTCGAGGAACAAAACGAAAGATAGCAGCTGAGCGTTTCGCATGCAATCCATTTTTTTTTTTCATACGGTGAAAAGAATAAGTGATTTTGTCTGCATCTTCCACCCCCCCCTCGACACTTCCTCGTCACGCAGGGTCTCGCTCTGACACCCGAGGACGCCTGGTCGGTGCACTCGGTGGCACACGTCTACGAGATGACGGCGGAGGTGGACAAAGGCTTGAAGTTCATGGAGAGCCGGGAGAAGGACTGGCAGGTGCTGCGACACCTCCTGCACTTTTCTATTGTTTGCTTTTTTTTAAACGATGGATCCATTTCAGTAACCTTGTAAAGTTCTCCCATCCACCGTATTAAAAAACTGAAATGGCCCCCCGGAAAAACAGCTGAAATATGTAATGTTTAATTCCAGGTTTGTGATGTGCTGGCCAGTCACAACTATTGGCACTGGGCTCTATACTTCATCGAGAAGGTAAAGACTATAATGAGTTTTTTCAGTCAAGCGAGGAGTTGGCAGGAGGCGTGTTTGTGGAACTTGTATTTATGATATCGTTTCCCACGGGTAATTTGAAGGCTGGAGTTGATTATTTTGCCAGATTAATTTGTGTTTGCATCGCTGCTGCACCACTTATCAACCTTGCTTGTTTCTCAAGTCGGGAGTTATTTAAATGTGCCTATCTCACCTTTCTTTCCCCTCCCCCTCTTCCTCCTTCCCTCCCTCCCTCCCTCCCTCCTCCGCAGGGGGACTATGAAGCCGCTCTGCAGATATACGACGCCCAGGTTGGTCTGTGTGGGGAGTTTGCGTAGAAGAAAAACTTTGATGATGCATCTTCCGCGAATCCTTTCAAGAGTCATGCATGCACCAATACACAGGAGACAGAGACTAAAAGCAATGTGTTGTGCTCGTTGTGAGTCAAGAGGGCAAGTGTGAGCAGATGGAAGTCAAATCCATATGAAGATGTGCGAGCCAGGGAACCACCCACACCCATTTTCAGTGTCAACTGCCAGAGCTGATTATTTTTTCATTCAGACGCTCTAAAAATAGGCGAGGCATTTGGAAAGTGGAGCCTTTTGATGTCCTGCACCTTCACAGGAACGTTTCATAATGTTACTTACTGCCGCTCTCAGTTTGAGCACAACAGAAAAAAAAAAAACCTCTTGCATCACGTTAGCCGACGTTCATTAATGTTTCACCGCCGACATCGAGGGAATCCGGCAATACATACGCGATTTTAAAATTTGATTTTCCTGCGGAGCCGCGTCGTCGTGTGGCGCCAACATGCCACATCCCTGGCGTAGTGACAGGCGTGCTGTGTTCCCCTGTAGGTATTCAGGCTTTGTAAAGCCTCGGGATCCATGTTGGACACCGTGGATTCCTGCTCGTTGCTCTGCAGACTGGAGATGGAAGGTAACGAACGCGAGAAAAGTTTGAGACGACGATGCGGGTGCGTTTTTTCTGAGTGGGAGAATCGTCCAAGACCGGCCCCGATGAGAATCCTGCAACCATTGTTAATGCATTGCTAATGGGCTGACGGGCAGCTTTAACATGTAATTTAAGACAATTTAAGCCTGTGTGGTCGTTAGAGGAACTGCTAATGAGGCGAGATAATCTCTGTTATCATACTTCATTAATCGGAAACTCAACGTGCTCCTTTGGAAATGAGGGTAATTACCAGAACCTCTGACCACCATCTTTTATTGTCTCTAGTTTGAGAGATGAATTGCCGGCGGAGCGCCTCGCTATTATGAGAACAATATATTCCAGGAACGCAACCTGGCAGAGGTTTATCAGACGCGCTGCGTCCGTCTTCCAGGTGTGTGCGTGAAGGACCGCTGGCAGGAGTTGCTCCGGATGACGATGCCTCACACCGACGATCACGTCACCCTGTTTAACGACCTCCACTTCCTCATGGCGTCGCTGGGAGCCAAAGAGAGCGCGGCAACGCAGCGCCTGCTGGAGGGCCTCCAGGAATTGGCTAAGTAAGTCCCGGGTTACCCGTTTCTCTTTTTCCTCCTTTCCCTTCGCTGCACACCTCAACACTCTGTCAAGTCTTACATAAGAGCAACACGGGGCTTATGTAAAGCGCAGACAGAAGCACGGCTCAGGCGTAGGATGTGGGATAGAGGGAGGACTCGGCGCTGCAGCAGCGTGTCTCGGGGAGAGGAGGGTCTCCCACCCCCCCCTCCACCCCTCTCCAACCCCCACCAGTAGCAGCCGCTGCCTCTGAGGACTTCTGTGGTTAGAATGTTTCGACCACGAACAGCCTGTGCTCGCCACATAAAAGCTGCCATTTAAAACTGGTCTTTAAAAGTTGTCATGTTTTTTTTCCGCCGTTACATCATAAATGTATTACCCTGCAAGTTGAGGAGTTGAAGCAAGAAATAGTAAAAAAAAAAAAAAAAAGGTCTCTCTTCTGTGCCGCTTCACTTTGAATCGCCAAGAAAAGCTGCAGACATGTTAAAGCTTTGCATTTGTTTAATTTCATCCACTGCACTTTTTTCAGCCACTTTAGTTTGGGAGGATTGTAGTTTTACATAATCCCTGTTTTGCCGTACAGTATTTTTTCCACCGCGAGCTGTGAATAAGCGACTCCAACAAGGTGTAACAACAGTATGGATTTTTTCGGTCTTACATTAGAGCTTCTTGGGCTTCAGACATTAGTTCTCCTTACATTTCTTTTCCAAAAAAATAGTGCAGTAAACCAGCTAGTGTTCCTCTTATATTCATGTGATCTTCTTACTTCCTCCATGATGCGTCTTTTTAAGATGGATAAAAGCGATACTTTTATACTTCCAAGATGTTTTCTTTCCTTCTGTGGTCCAACAAAGGATCACTTGGACTCGATCCAAATCCGAGCCAAAACTAATGAAACCGGTACAATGTGGAGAAATGTGCAGTCACTCACAAGGCTTAACTTCAGGAGACAGCCAGACTTCTCGTCATTAATTAACCAGAAATGGACTGTCGGAGGAAACTACTTTTTCTTTCCTCCCATTAAAGCCCTCACACGCACGCACAAGTTGCAAACTTCCCACAAAAACAAGTGGAAGCAAGTGGGAAACATTGTTGAGGTCAAACTCTCCTGGTCTGACCTTTAATATCCAACTTGCTTGTTGTTCTGTAACCACGCATTTCTTGTTACACGTTGCATTAATGTGCTGGCACTTTTAGAGAAGCTAGCCAAGAGTCCTGATTGATTTTTTTGCATGAATGAATAATCTCCGAATGTGAATAAATCGAAGATTTTCCTTTTTTAAACTGAATTAAAAAAGCACTTCTGAATAATGCCGGGACAACTTGGAAACCATTCAAGTTGTTTCATAAGACTCTCAGGAGTCCTTGTGGACGGAGGCTTTCACTGGAAGCTGAGCAAGCGAGCAGAAGTACAAAAAGAAATCAATGTCGAGCTAATTTATCGACCAAGCCTTCATCTCATTTACTACACTTAAATCTCTTGTTCTGTTTGAGTTCTGCCTCCAAAACTAAACACAAATAAATCTGAACTGACATGAGCACAACTTCTCTTGGGCTGGTGAGAATTCATGATCAACAAAACGGGGTCTGAGACCGTTTCTAGATTACAAAATAATGGAGTCACTTTCTGCTCTCTCCTCTTCTGGAGACATGATTTTTATGCCTCTCTCCCACCCAGGGAGCCGGGGGACAATCAGCAGCATCAGCTGGCCCGGACCATCGGCATCCCGATGTGTCAGGCCATGATCAACTACAACCAGGGCAATTACAATCAGGCCGTGGAAGTGCTGTACCCTCTCCGCTACCGCATGGTGGACGTCGGTGGGAGCGACGCGCAGGTGAGCCCCCCCCCAGCGTTCTCCGGCGACCTCGGTTAGCGCGCAGGAAAAAAAGCCACGAAAAATATTTACCACACGATCGCGTCGGAGGCAAAACCTCGCATGCTTTCAGCACAGATGGGAAGCTTTCAGCCTCAAGGCTTCGTTGTTGTTTGGATATCATTGATCGCACCATATTGTGTTTTCCTGTGTAAGGTAAAAGTTGCTGTTGTTGTGTAGGGGGGGGGGGGAACACAGCACTCTGCCAGTCTAAGAACACACCACGAGGATGTTTGGCGCAGTGCCCCAACATATGAATTATGAATCTTGGTGATGGAGGCTGATGATGGACTCGCATGCATTTTATGCCGGTAGTGGTCAGACCAATTCTCCAAGGTGCAGGAAGTGTGCATACGGTGGAACGCCGAAAAAAGGGGTGAAAACATTGCATTGTGTTGGAAGAGGTTTTGCTTCTTCTAATGGGTTTACCCACTGTTTGTCTACAGAGGGATCTGTTCAGTCAACTGCTCATCCACGCAGCCATGAAATCGGAGAATAAACACCACCAGAAGCTGGGAAGGTAACGCAGAACGGCCCGCGGGGTCGCGTCGATACTTCTGTCCTCGCCGTTTCTCCGCGTTTTTGCATCTCGGCGTCCCGTGTTTTGTGTACGAGCAGCTGCCGAGATGTTGGCGAGAAGCAGCCGAAGCTGTTGCATTATTCGAAACGTTGGATTTCATCATAATATTATATCGCGGCTGCTGGGACCGCTGTCCACTCTGGTTGTCTTCAGCCGTCGTGCATCCCGAGCACCAAGCTGGCTTTTTTTCCGCGCTCCCATTATGTCTGCGCACCACGCTCACGCGTCCATTATTGATCTGGCTTCACCGCTCTGCGACTCGTGCCTCGCAGTCTGTCTTCATCTCGTTGCGTTGGCTTGTGTTGTCGCTCTCCCCCCCCCCCTCCCTAGATGTCTTCTGGTGGAGCGAGACGCCGCCAGGCCGAACTCCCCCCTGACCCAGCGTCTGATGCGGAAGACCCTGGCTCTGCACGACTAGAGCCGACGCAAGGTGGGCCGACGCCGCTCCCATGCAGAGAACATCAAAGAGCGGCTGCGATGCGATCTGGGTTTTGGATTTTCGCCAACTGGCAGGAAGTTGGCACCGCGATCAAGACAGCTGAAAGCTTTTACGGAGTATTTTTCTTCACAAATTGCAAACGTTCTTTATGTATGAAGCCACAAAATGTTTCTTATTATAATCATCAAACAATAAAGCAGAGCACAGACGTGTTTTTTTTTTTTTATCGAGCTGAAAAAGTTTTGTCGAGAAATCAAAGTAAAAACTGTTCTCACACGGAAGGTTTCGCAGAAGTTTATTAGCAAACGTGTCACATTGAAAAATAAATATTTGAGGAGATGACATCTTGGTGTCAGCATCAATACAAAGCCATATTCAAAAGCCAATGAACACTTGGCACTTTGCATGTGTCAGTCCCACCATAAAGTGCATCACACTTGTACGCCTGAAGGCAACAGCACGTTCCGAGTTACAGTAACGGCACACAAAGATGCCCTTGCGCACACGCGTGTGTGTGTGTGTGTAAGAGGACTTGAATGAAGTGCTGCAAAGTTCTTTTCTTGCCGTCTCTCTCTCTGCCTCTCTCTCTTCCCCTCGGTGTCGGCCCGCGCGCTCACAACACCGAGGTAATCTCGTCTTGGATCTGAGAGATCAGGATCTGGGACAGCACAATGCCGGCAATCTGGAGGACAGCAGCAGCCACTTTAGATTACACAACAGACTCGCAGCAGCCTGCGCCGAGCGACCCTCGGGTCCCTCAGCGAGAGGTGTTGGAACGCTCGGAAAAAATGGTTCAAATTCACACCGACGGATATATTTCAGTATGTATGTTTTCGAGGCGTTTGTACTTTATGTTGCTTCCTTTTTTTAAAGTCCTTTCAGGCAAACACGTTTGGTGCCAAACACGGCAGCAGCAGAGCTCCTCAATAATTAACCGTTTGATTTAAAACGCGGCTTTGTCACACAGACAAATTCTCGGTAATGGTGTTTACCGAGGACGTGCGAGACCGAGAGGAGAACTTCATCGTCAAATTTGCAGCACATCAAAGCAGAAGCGAGTGCGGGCGCCATTGTTTTTTCTTTTTTCCCACGGGATCACTGTGGAGCCAATCAGACGGCAGAGATCAGGCCGAAGGGATTCGCGCCCTGAGCGGGAAAAAAAAAACGCAGCGCGATGTCACCTGAATCGTTCTCGATAAGTAGGCGAGCTAATTATTTATAGGCGGCGCCTGCGAGGTGTTAATTTCACTTCATGCCCAATCTAACGTACCGACTCGAAGAATTAGCAGCAGTTGATGCTCGGAGCCGTCTGTCGGAGGGAGCCGTCGGTATCCTCTCTCTCTCTCTCTCTCTCTCTCTCTCTCTCTGCACATACAACGTTACATTATCACTCGGAGATCTCAGCCTCGGTTGCAGATTAACCTGCTCTTTCGATCCGGAACAGCGTTATAAATGAATAATGCGCAGTTAAACTTTCATTGTCCCATCGCGCCTAGTTATTGCTGTCTAGGTATAACCCTCCATTTTAAATCTCTTCTATTCCAGTGGCCTCACATTAACCCGTCCCCATGTTGGTTTCCTGTATAATGTGAGTTTTTATTTGATTTCTGAGTTTCCTTTTGTGCAGAGACGAAGGAAGGAGACAGTCTGAGAGAAAGAAAGCTGCTGGAGAAGACGGAGACGGACCTTGTTTTAATGCGGGTTGCTTAAAGAGAGTTGAAGGATGCTGGCTGATGAAGTGTTACTGGGGCTGTTTTTGTCAGTCGCGTCCAGACGCACGGCGTAAATGTGCCTTTGAGGATGCTCGTCCTGTCAATATGTTGATCGCCTAATGCTCATTCCAGCGAGCCTCCGGCTGATGCCTGTATTGACCTGATCCGCCGTCAGCGAGTGCACCAGCTTATTTAACAGAAAACTATAGAGTCTGTCTTGGCCCTGAGTGATCCGAGGTCTGCGATGGCGAGAGACTGCGCGGTCAATGAGTGGGGAGCGCCAGCAGTGATTGACCACGCGTGTGTGAGGTTACCTGAGGCAACGCCAGACCCAGGGCGAGGGCCCCCACCAGCAGCAGGTGGGACTCGATCCACATCACCGCCCTGTCGGCGCAGCCCACCGGGTAGATCGACTTGTTGGCCTCCAGGTACTTTTGGGTTTGAACCCCGAAACCGCACATGGTGTTGATGACCGTCTGTGGAAGAAGACGGACAAATGCGAATTAAAAACAAACAAGATATTGTGATCGCTGCATAAACTTTTTTAACGCCACACCAACTGTTATCTTGTTCACATCTCTCGAGGAACATTGCATTTACAGAAGCAATAAAACGGTGACACTGAAGAGAGAGCCGCAAAAGTATTATGACTTGGAATAAAAATGGTGACGGGAAAAATTGCCAAGAGAGCGATTCAGCCACGCTGACTCCTTTTTGAAGCAGTGATGCAAATGCACGGTGCAGTTGCAGGGTGCCGCCAGCAGGTTGCAGCACTGCATCAGCTCCTGCCTCATTTAATTAATTGATTTTTTTTGTTGTTTTATTTTTTTTTGTTTTTTTTTTCCTGCTCATGAAGAAAAAGGTTGCAGTGATCTGTTTTTTTCTGCTTGGCATGATGTCTGATCGATACAAGTGGGACGGTTCTACACCAGAGCGTCGGTCCTCTTGTCATCGGTGGCCTTCGAGCTGCGTCTCAGCTCCCAGGCCGTGAGATCGGGGCTGGTGTGCATCTTTTGTGTGAGTGCGAGTGTATACATTCATGCATTCTTGAGTAGTGTATTTACATATATACTGTTTGCGGGCTCGCGTAGATCCTCATCTGCACACGTCTCGGTTTTATGGGAAGGGGTTCATTGCCTCCGTGAGAAAAAAACACCATAAAACCTTCAGGACCTTAATTTTGACGCAGAGGAATCATCACTGCCAACATTGCAATAAAAGGTTCATAATGCTACAACAGGCAATCTTTCACTTAGCATAACCAGCCTGTATACTGTACGTCTGATAGGACCATCTTATTCCTCGTGGTCTGGCTGCAGCCGGTGACTGCTGATATTCAGTTTAAATGCACAGTCAGGCTTCATTTCACAGTTTATTCCCATGGCGACGATATTTC
Source organism: Malacoctenus triangulatus (assembly GCA_032274725.1). Taxonomy (NCBI): domain Eukaryota; kingdom Metazoa; phylum Chordata; class Actinopteri; order Blenniiformes; family Labrisomidae; genus Malacoctenus; species Malacoctenus triangulatus. The sequence continues at coordinate 16,690,473 of JAUESE010000092.1, forward strand.
TCAGGACTTTTCTCGAGATGCAAATCGACCTCTCGGATGCTGAGAGTGACTCACTCGGGATATTCAAAGTCACATCATCGTTGCAGTCTTCCTCACAGGGGAGGAACCGGTCACTCATTACCAGACCGGTCCTGTGCCTGACAGCCGTCTGAACACCCCCGAGGCAAAAAAAAAGAGGGGGGGGGGGGGCAAAACTGCAGTTTGTACCCGCAAGGTGTCGACGCGCTGTTTGTCGCCTGCGGGCACTGAGGCACAGTGGGCTCGCTTTCGTACAAAGTCCGCTGTCACAATAATCAAAACGCTGTTTGACACAGTTCAACAACACTATCCGTGTTTTTCAGCTCCCGCAAACAATTATCAGGCCTGTCTGTCAGATGAAAAGTTTTAGGAGGCGCTTCTCTTATTGTTTCGCAATTAAAAAAAGGATCAAACAGAGCATGATGTACAAATTACAGACATTAACAAATGACAACAAAAAAACGGTTTTTCTGTTGACGCGTTGAAAACAAAGATTTGTTAATTATTTCTGTTTTGTGTGGAGGATTCAACTCATTCAGAAAAAAAAGAGATTGCTCAAAGTTTGCATCATGTGCTTCTGTGTTAAATACTTGGGCAGGGTTTCGATGAGATTCGTCGCCGGTTTTCAGATGTAACTCGGGTGGCAGCTTAGTGACGGGAGTGATGCCATTTCCAGGGTGAACTCGGCTGACTCAGCGCTTTGTTCCTTTTAGTCATTGTGGTCGAGGTGTGTGGGAAGCACTTCAGCGGTTTGGGAGCCACTGAATGCTCTTTTCCTCAGCTATCGTTTTTGTAGATGCTCATCAGCGCATTTTCACTTTCACGAGGGAAACATCCGATTTATATTGCAAAATGAGACCGGGCGACTGTACTTTTGCTTAAAGGTGACGGGTGTGGAAAGCTGACGCACGGGTGGAGAACTTCAGTCAAAAACTTAGTGAGGCTTTGACTCGCTTAGTGGTTTCTAATGGTCCTCTTTAAATCAGTGTTTTCTTATCGATTTGTAATCAGCAGGTTCCCATTAAGCCTTCATTTATTAGTCTACAGCAGGAGTGTCAAAGTCAATAGCGCTCAGAGGCCACACACAGTTTCATAGAGATCAGTAATTTAAGAGCATGATTAATAACAACTATGATTTGATTTAGTGAAAAAAGTACTTGAATGTTTTTTCAAAGTCTCTCATTTTGATACACTTTTCCTTGAAACCTTTAAAGAACAACCTGAAGTTTCTTTACGGACTCTGAAAGGACACGGTGACTCTGACTTTAGAAGTTTGCAGCAACTCAGGCTTTGAGTTGTTTGCCGGCGCCGGCGTTGGACCTTTGGAGTAACCCATCCTCGCAAGTACCGTTATTACTTCCTGAACAAAAAAGGTAGCGAGCAAACGGTGACAGAAAGGGTCGGGAAGCTGTTTAGCTCTCAGTGTTGTTGAGTTGCCATTTACAAGACCGGACTGGAGCCTCGGACGGGCTGCTCTCGGCCCATGGACCACATGTTGGATACCCCACAGTGTCAGTTATAATGCCACATAAGGGGGGAGGGACTGGGAGTGAGACTGGGGGTGAGACTGGGGGTGGGGGCCAAACCTCTCCAGGAACAGGAGTGCAGCAGGAGTACGGCACGGCGCAGCGTTCGGTGCTCGGGTTCTCATGTGTACAATTAAAGTAGAGATTCCAAGACCAGTCGGTGTAGTTATTCCACCCGCAGCACTTGAACTGAGAGAAACGAGAGAAAGAGAGAGAAAGGGGGAGGGAGGGAGGGAGGGAGGGAGAGAGGGAGGGAGGGAGCGATCGGGTGGAGAGCACAGCAAAGATGTATATTTAGCAACGTGGTGTTGGTCTGCACTGTACATCCTGCCAGTCTGGGCGTCTCCCTTGGGAAAACCCGAGCTCGCAAGTGTGCCAGCATGTGCAGATGGAAGAGGAATATCACACGAGGAGACCCAACCGAGTACAGGAACTGTACGGTGAACGGAGCCTCTCATGTGAGAAAAGCCTTCACCAAAGCCAGATGATAAGTAAACACAACACACACTCACGCACACACACAGCTCTGAGGTCACAGGCTGCGGTTTTGTTGGTTTAATGCTCAGACGTATTCAATAAACCACTAGCTGTGATCAATCTGAGGACCTGTGTGATTGCGGTTGGCTAGAAAACGCCGGGGCTCCGGCTGAACGCGATGGGCCGCGGCACCTCTTTCTGGATGTAATCCATCAGGTTCTGCAGATCCAGGTCATCCCGGTAGTGAACAATGGCTTTCTTCACGAATTTTCCCAACGCATCCCTCGTCTGTGTGAAAGGAAGGGAGGGGGTAAAACGAGGGAATTTACACAGAGAAATTGCTTTAATATCAGCATTCCCACATTTTTAAAAAATTATGTCTGTTAAGTTTTAATAACTTCATTTAAATCGCCGGAGGAGAACTATCTACAAATGTCTTTATGGGCTCGGCTGTTAAGGTGCTCGGTGACACGGCCGAGCCCCCCCGAGGTTTTTCAGGCTCAGTTAATTATCCGGGGTGTCTTTATGGGGAGCGGCGATGTGTCTCTGTTTGAGACACCCTATGGGCGAGGCGCCGGAGGAAAAAAAAAACGGATCATATCGGGATCATTTCCAACCCGAATGGAAGCGTTTCTGGGGAGACTTTTTTTTTCCTTTTTAAAGTCTCTATCTCCTGTAATTGTTCGTCTCTCACACTGACGTCACTCGTGTTCTGTTGCATTGTGCTGCTTATGTATTTTTTATGAACGGCTACCGAGGGACGCATGCTGCAAAATGAGTTTTTTAGGCTATAAAAGATATACGGTGCAGCGCGGCTTCTCATTGCAAATTCCACGCTCATGTGTTTGTCTCTGTGATATTGGACAAATAATGCTGCATGTCTTCTAGGGACATTGGCAACCGGCTCATTTGCATCAGGCACACATACTATGGGATGTATAGGAACAGGATGGCAGCAGAGGAGGGTCTCCTGCAGCTTGAGTGAAGCATGCATAATAAAGTCGAAAACCTACTTGTGTGAAATCGATGCATGTGGTAAAACTCAGGGCACACACGCGATTTCTTCTGTCTGTTCCAGCTGAAGATTATAGCTCGAATTGAGCCAATTGTTATTATAATACGGGAGTTCTCAACCAAAATCAGCTCGAGACATAAATACATTTATGGGATTGAATGTAATGAGGATTTGAAGCGAAATGAGAGTGATTCAGACAGTAAAATTATGCCTATTGTTTGGCAAAATTTCATTGTCTATAATGGTATTTTCCTTTTTTTCTCAGTTATTAGCGAGGCTTTGCGTTGCTACGATTAAGTTTTTCTATCTTTTCGGTGGGGTGACAACAACGGGGGGGGGGGCGGGGGCACACTCTCGCGGGCTGAGTTCAGAAAGACAATATATTCATGTGAGCGCCGGATGCTAATAAGCCACCGGACTTTAAAATTTCATTAAGCTTGAAATGAGCTTCTGCGCGTGGCTTTAGCTGAAGGCTCTGTGAGTTTCTCCGCATGGTGGGGGCCGCGTTCGGAACAGGTTACGTTGACAAATACCACGAGATCTGACAAAATAGCCCAAATTTCTATCCTCGAGAGGTTCTACAAAAAAAAATGGTGCGAGGATGTTTACAGCCCCCCCCCCTCCCTCCCTCTAACTCCCTCCCTCGCCCTCACCCCACACACGCCGGCGCTCCCGCGTTTTCTGCATTTCCACATGGCACAGTTCGCCTGTGGGCTTTGGAGCCCGATGTCACACTATGTCATTAGCGGCAAAGTCTCCTTCAAGGGATCTGTTGAAATGGAACATTTAGTTCCACTTTGAAGTGCCGAAGCATTTGAATCATTTAGCGGGGAAGGATGCTGGGAGGGTTGTTAAACTGCTCTGTTTAGCAGCAGGCAGTCCGAGCGCTGACAGAGAACACAAGGGAGAGGCGAGCGGAGGTATCATCAGACACCTCGCCACGGCATGCTGATGTCAGGCAGCGCGGCGACTGCAGGGTGTTGTGTTTTTATCCTCGCAGGAGCCCTAATGGGATATTACTCAAGGAGATAAGTGGATGTTACGAGGGGGGGAGCTTTCCCTTCCCTGTCGCATCCAAATCAATCACAAGGGTCATAATTGGGGCTGTGGGAGAACCACAAGCGCATATATATGTGTGTCTATGTAGACTGTGACATTTTTATTGCGTGCTGAGAATCAGGCGCAATCAGACTTATTGAATTGTTGCCACGAAGGAAAAAAATTAAAGCTTAATTTTAATTCAAATGAATCAAGAATCAGGAATCACCTGCACCTTTCTCATCAAGAGAAGTTGTGCAGCAACGCCGTTGGACCAGACTGAAATGATTAAAGTGAGAGTAAGGCAACATTTACCCGTGTGTTTAATGTTGCGGGCGTCTCCGCGAGCTGCCACATGCTGCCGCGGAGCAGCAGGTTGCAGATAGTTGACTTTGTCTTTATCTGTCACTTGTTCCAAAGGTCAGAGGAACAGATGGCTTCATAATTACTAATTGATCATTAATTATGAATCTCGTGCTGAGAACAAGACTACATCGGTCGAGAAAATCACGATGAGAGAAAAAAAAAGAAAAAAAACACATCGTAATTTTTCAGTGTCTGCATCGGTGTGGCTCGATGGCCGCCTGAAGCGGGCGTCTCTAAAAATACCATCGAGGTGCATTGATAGAAACGGACGAGGACAAACATTTCAGCGAGCTGGATGTAAGTTTAAATCGATCGCGCATCGCTGAAGCACCTTATCGACTGATCGGCCGTTCATGTTTCTTCCCTTTATTGAACCTTTGTTTGACGTAGCGGCCTGCACGGACCCGGCGGTTGCCTTGGCAACAACAATGACCGGAAGTGACGCGACCATCGAGAAAAAAGTATTCTCGTTTATTCAGACCTGTTTGTGGAAACTGGTGTATATTTATGTCTCTTGTTTGTCCCCCGCCCTGTGGACTTAGTGGGTCCGTTTGTAGCTTCACATGCCGGCCTTATTAAGTTGTATACAGTGGAGTTTAGAAATTGTGCGGAACGTGCCAAAAGCTGGGAAAGAGTACACTAAATCAATGGCGTTCAGGGTCGATTGAGGTGTCAGCGCGAAGGAGAACAGGAGACCAAATGTGACCTTTGAGTTGCCTCGTATTATGGAGCGTCTCAGCCGGAGCGCGTGAGCGTCTGTACGGAGGTAGATACCTGATCGGAGTAAAAGAATCCCAGGATGGCGATGGCCAGCTGCGTGAGGAAGACCAGGGTCAAGCTGAAGGAGAACTAAAGTGGGAGAAAGAAAAGAGAGAAGAAGGATCAAAAGGTCACCTGACTCCGGATCCTCACACACACGTGTCTCGTGTTGTGCTAAAAGATGTCAAGTTTCAGCTTTGGGTTCAGTGAGGTCTGAACCACTGTGTCAGAAAACTGAACGCAGCGCCAGTGGAAGTGATGTGTCTGTTTCGGTCTATTACTGTCTTGAGGAGGCGAATGTTCTCTCTGAGGGCTCCGATACAGCCACAGAAAGTGATGAAGAACATGACCACCCCCACCACAATTAGGATGACAGCCGGGTCGATCAGGAACGTGTCCCGCACCGTGTCTGGCAAAAAGACAGGGAAACAGCGTCTGTTTAGATCGCTACAACCTCAGTTCCTACCCTCCTTTTTTGGTTTTCCCTCTCAAATTTATACATTCAAAGTAATTCCTCCCCAAACGCTGTTTTCCTATTTTCGTTTGGTTTTCTGCCTACACTCGCCGTCTCCATTCACTGAAATCACCACTGATTTAATGAGGATTATGTGCGATACAGAATCAGGGGGGATGAGCGCAGGTTAATCTTTTTATGCTGTCCATCAATTGCGTATCACAAATTGAAGTTAAAATCGGTGTCAGCAGGTAATCTGAGGATAAAGCAGAAGACTCTATCGAAAAAACATGACAGCTCAGAGAGGCCACAGGTTCACAACACAGCAGCCTTCAAGATGTTACGACAGCGTCTTTGTATCAGTGCAGGCCTTGTCCACATGTAGACGGTAACGTTTCAGTTTAGTGAAATGTTTCTCATCAGGATAATACCAGAAATCTTGCACGAAAGGCTGCAGTATATATGCCAGGCCTGTAAGGGGAGCTGTGACACTGCTAAGGAGCATGCGCACACAAAATTAGCGCACGATCATCGACTAAAGTTTGGGTTGTGAGGCAAATTTTTCTGTTTTGTTTCAGCAAAACGTGTGTTTGTCCAGTTACAGTGAGTGAACTTCAAAAAGTAGCAGAGACGTTAGCTTCATATGGACGTTTCACCTGCTTGAATGAAGCTTCGCAAAAACAGTGACCCCTGGTGGCCAATTTAGGTCAGAGCGATATCGCAAACGCCACTGAAGTGCCACAAAACATGAAAAAGAGACCGTGTGGTCATTCAGCCTGCTGTTTTTATTCCTTTCATGTGAAGTTCGTCACCAATCATCGTTGGATACCGAAACGAGCGATATATCTGATGTTGGAAGACGCTGAGATGAAGAAGTAGGCGACGGCGCTTGTTTGGCTCGCCGCAAAACTCGCCACTACTTCCCGAATCTCTCCTCACAGCTCAACACCGTTGCATAATAATAACACATCTCATATTGCTTCTTTGATGCCCAACGACTCACAGCTGTCAAACCAATGAAACGCTCCGAACCAATAAAATACGTCAAATCAAACGCACACAAACATGTGGAACCGATGGAATGAAGCGTGAGCTTCAAAGCTGCAGACGCCATCGGTCACATGACTGATAGAGTGCCTTCGATGAGTGACACGAGCGGCGACGCCTCGGTTTATTCTGCCCGTCATTAACAGACGATAAAATCCTTTTTGGGTCGCAACTTTAACACAAAGAGCTGAAGCAAAGTGCAGGAGCGTGTGGAGAGTGTTTGTTGGTACCTGTTGCTTTCTGGACTTTGGCGTAGACCCCGATTGCCACGATCAATAAGGAGAAAATCTGAGGGGGAAAAAAAGAGGTTATTTCCCCCCCGACACGTTTAATCATCTCGAGTTTTTCAACACAGCAAGAAAAAAATCTTGTTTATCTCGGTCTTTGTTTTTTGGAGTGCAACAAGTTTCCTTCACATTATGTCCATAAAAAAGCAGCATCAGGTATTTTTAAGTTTGTTTACTCGTCTTAGCCAAAAAACCAATAGCATGCACCAGATTTTCGAGATTTGTCCGGATTGAATATTTATTTCAATGTGTGAAAACTTTCTGCCGCTTCCAGTCTGTCAACCATGACAGGTGTGATTAGATTAGGGATTTTAAGCCTTTCGCAGGTGCTGAGTATGCAGAGCACCTGTAGCCGACGCGGCATCAGTTTATGTGTTGGGGGGGGGGATAAACAGACGGATGGATCCGAATGGCAACGAGGAAACAAAACATGCAGGATTTGTATATTTGGAGTTTGTTTTTTTTTGTTCTTTGTTTACTGATAAATGTCACGCAAAAAAAAAAGAAAAATTAGGATTGGCTTGCTAGTGAATTTAAGGGAAAACTTCCATCCATCACCTGAATGCTTTTGCAGCTTTGGGTCTTTCGGTAATGAAGCCGATCCCTGCTGACATCAGCAGAGAAAACTAGTAAAAACCTGAACAGGTCGCCACTCCATCACAGGCAAAGAAACACCTACACACACATCTACACCCACAGACCATTTAGGGCCACTGATTAGCCTCAAACGCATGTTTTTAGGCTGTGGGAGGAAAGTCGTGCACGCACACGGAGAATGTGCACGCCGGGAACTTTCAGGCTGTGCCGTTGTATCCCTGAATTTCATTTATTGCTGAAGAACTTGGTTTGAGAATCGTGTTTATTCTCCTCTGACGGCTCCGCGTGCGCTTGATTGTGTGTGTTGTCAGCCACGCTGTTCCCCGAGTCCTTGTTGAGAAGCGGCTGAAGTTGTGACTTCACCTCAACACATTTCACACGATAAAATAAGTAGCGTTGGTGCCTGGAGTTGATTGCCTTGTCAACACTAATTCCCGGCCTTTGTCTGATTGTTTTTCTCACCTTGAATAACAATAAGTGCGCCCATGCTTTCATATCCAGCCTTGAAAATTCTGAGATTTTCTCTTTACTGTTTTTTTGTGTATTTTTTTTGTGCGAGCCTTTGTCAGTAAAGTGTTTATATAGATTTGTATTGTTAAGAGTCTAAAAAGCCTGTGCTGCGCCTCCCAGGTGGTCCACAGGAACATCTCCAGTGATGTGATTTTTATTTGGTTGGCCTTCATGTAAAACCCAGATTTTCATCTCGTCCTGAGACGTAAACGTGTTGCTGAGAAATAGTACATCTTATCATTATTGAATCAATGCTGTATGTTGACAAAACTATCGCTGCCACAACACAATAGGCGGAGATGCACATATTCTTCGGAGCGACTTTTAAGATTTTGAAGCACATCTTTAGGCGCCTTTGTCTGTCGTGTAGGAGTGTGTGTGCGCCGACAGCTGGAGCGCGCGTGTGTTTTCCGGGTGGCACTGTGCATTTGCAACAGGAGACACACTTACGCGGTAAATGTATTCCGGCTCTGTTTTTCAGGCTTTTCAAAAGGATGAATCAGGCTTCTCCCGGCGGATTGTGTGCGGAGGTGAAAGCCAGCTGAACTGAGCCACGGGGACACGGGGACAAAGACCTGATGGATTAGGGCTGCGCTGTTCACTTCGGAGCCCGCGTCTGATAAACAAAGTCAACACGGGCTGTGCTGTGTGGTTTGCTGGGGACGCAGTTATTGCTGATTGGCTCTAAAAACAGTAAGAGAGCCGTGCCGAGTTTCGCTCCCCCCCCCCGTTGGATTCGATGAACTGGGTTGTGACGGAGGTGTGGGGGGACTCGGTGGAGATACGGAGGTGATCTGTGTGCTCCAGTCGTAATGTGGGAGGAAAGTGAGGGTGTCTGAAAGTCTTAATGGCGTGTTGGTGTGAAAGCGAGCCCGCTGATGGAGCTCTAAAGCCTGATGGATGCTTTAACGGCTCTCTTCCTTTACATCGCTTTTTCAGTCCCACTTGTCTTCCGAGCCTTTTATTAACTCCCCGCACCAACCTCGGGAGTTTATTTCATTTAGGACCGACTAACACGAGCTGTCATTGAATCAGCTCTGCACGCTGGCGGAGAAGTTCCAGCTCCGGCTTCACCGCGAGAAGGTCCGACGTTTCCATCAAGATGGCGCCTTCCTGTGCAGAGTTTGCATGTTCTCCCTGTCGTCTGTGCAATGGTTTCCTCCAACAGCTCTAAAACGTGCATTTGAGGTCAATGAGTGAATCTAAGATGTCAATTTGCATGAATGTGTGTGTGTGTATTTGTCCAACGGAGGCAAGGATCAATTCACTGACCCTGAGCCAGGAAAAAATGCGGTATCTACGATACTGACGTTCGCAGGCCAAGGATAAACCTGAGGCAAAGCTGCGTTGTGGTTCGAACAACGCTGTGAATATCAGAAGGCTTGAACTGTCTGAGTGACCTTGACTTGGGTCAAACCACTTCCTCGAAGGTTGCTCCTCGTAGAAGAGAAACATTCTTGAGTAGGTTCGGCGTTGTTGACTGTTCGTACACAATTTTTCGCTGTTTCCATTTGAAAATGAGTCAGCTTTTTCAGCCAAACTCTCGCACTTTATTCCCTAATATAAAGCCGTTCACTGTTTATTCAGTGGAGATGCCGAGTGGGAGGAACTCTTTCACAGGCCTTGGACTGAAAAGTAAAAAAAAAAATCTATGTTTTTTATTCATTTTTGAATCAAGAGACGTGGTAAAATTTCAGAGATCACTCAAAACTGAATAAATTAGAAGAAAAAAACCTCCCTGATAAGCCTTTAAGATATTGTCTTCAAGACGGGTAAAACCGAGCGCTGCCTCCTGCGTCAGATGAAGCTTTCAGCTTCTTTTCCCTCTCCTGAGTACACTAGTGACTCCAGATACTCGTGTTGCATAACAATGCAGCCTACATTACGCTCAGCCACAACTTCCTTGTATCCTCGGACACATACAAGGAGCAGGCTCACGCGCTTGCCAGGTGTTTTATAGCTCCGCGTGAGTCAGTGCTCGGGCTGATTCGATAAGAAAGGACCGCTCAACATTTGCCACGGTGATGTATGTGCAATCTCAGCGTCCATATATAACTGCTGCAAAATAGGAAGCTGTGGGAAGGCCGGTGGATCCTGCTGCGTGCAGCCGCGGATACTCGCTGAGTGATATGTCTCGATCTATTATTCATCAGATTTGTGTTTGTTGTTTTTCATTGCAGGAAATCCTTTTTCTTTCAGAGCTGCGACTCGGTGATATCCACTGATTTGTATGCTCAAAAATATTTGGAATTGAAGGCGTCCCGGGACAGTCGAACAGCTTTGTCTGTACACGGGCCTGAGCTGCTGCAGGAGGAGGAGGAGGAAAGACATTTCTACTCACCCAAAACAAGAAGCTGAAAAAGAAGAGGAAGTATCTGATCCAGGGGTTGACGAAAGAGAAAGTCTCAGCGCGGTTCAGGTTCTGACTCCTCTCCATTGTCAGCCGCCGCCGTGTTTACAGTCCCTCCGAGAGAAAAAAAATGCAAAATCACGGTTGAGTTTTAGTTCAAAACAGCCCCCCCTCGGTCTCAGCCCCACCCTGCAGATACTCAGCCGCCATGCGAATCCGGGAACTGGGGCTTGTTTGCAGGCTGCGGGCGAGAAGGGGGGGGTTGGTAGAGGCGGAGGGGGGGTCAGGCCGGCTAAAAAAAGGGGGCATGAGTGTGTGACGCGATCCCAACATGCTGGCAGGACCCAGAACTGTCTATGCAGGCTGACGGGTCACATTACACACAAACTATGTGGGGCTGACTGCAGCTGAATGGCCCACGAGCTCCGGAGCGCATTGTCAGGCCCGCTGTGGGTCCGCAGATCTCCTTTCACCTCGCCACTCTGTGTCGTGTCTTCTTTTGTTATGTTTCAGATCCCCCCCGCCCCCCCCCCCGTCCTGTATCATGTTCCTCCAAGCTTACTGACCTCTCTCCCTTCAATATTAATGTTTATGGCTGCTGTGTACTGGTCCATAAACACCGCCGGCCCCTGCAGGGGGAAAACAGCCGAACCGCGGCTGAGGGCGGCAGCACGACGACATCTTGAAGGAGGAACATCTAATCAAGTTAAACCGCGCCGGGGCCGTCTTTGTTGTCGTGTTGTTGCTGCGCCGCGTCCATTTGCATTCGGGAGTGAATCTATTAAATTCAAGTCAAATAATCGAATGAATCCCGAGGAAAAGATAAAGTCAGGCCACCTTTAACACGATGAGATCTGGATGTGAAACTGGGCTCATAATCGAGCGGCGATGATAGATCGTCCGTCGGCGAGACCGGGGGGGATTATCCGAGGATACAATATGAAAACTTGTCTATAAAGTTAATGTAAATGTATAAAACATTCAACAGCGGCTGATTGAATTTTAAATTCCTGCTCATATTTCAGAAAGGTAGTCGCTACTGTCCTTGGCGAGAGAGGTGCTCCATCTGAATACCAAATCACAGGCTTGTTGTTTTTTTTTCCCTTTTCTTTATGAAGTGTCTCCTGCTGAGTGACAGAAGGACGCAATGTCCCACAGGACCCACGGCGCGTCTCACAGCAGCATGAAGACTTAATAAGATTGATCTCCTCTTCTTTAAGGTGGGCGATGACACTCCTTTACTCATTTGCTTTGTGTGTGTGTGTTTTTAGTCTCATAGTTCACTACACTGCAGAAAAAAAAACAAGGCTGAATATAAGATGGAACCACTGGCACATTTCACTCATTATGAAACACTGAAAAAAAGAGTTAGTTAGAAAGTTATTTTAGGTTTTTCTTCGGGATGTACTGAGATACTTCGACTTCAAAAAGGAGATTTCTTGGTGAAAACAAGCAGGAATAAATGCTAATAAACTGAAAGACTTGGAAAAAAAGTAGTGTTTTTCAAACTGGGCATTATTTCCTGTAAAGATATAAACCTTGTACACATCTGTCTATTCTGTGTTTCTTCCCTTTTTAGCTGAAATGGTAGAAAACCAGAACACACTGGTCTTGTTCTCATTCTCAGGCTTGTGTCAGTGCTAACAGTCCCTCAGAGCTTCTCGAAAACACACACACACACACACACACACACACACACACACACACACACACACACACACACACACACACACACACAC
>JAUESE010000092.1:16727106-16744238 GCA_032274725.1 Malacoctenus triangulatus
CTCCTCTCTCTGTGGGAACAATTCAGCTCCTATTTACGCGAGATGAAAAGATGTCTTCGATCCATGAAATGGTTTTCGACTACTAGAAGTAGTTTTGGGTCAATTCAGTACCGTCCCCAGTGGAAAACAGAAATGTGTGTGAGTGTATTTGTATTCATATTCTTGTGGAGACTCAAACCTGTTTCCACACACAGTACGGAGACCTGTTGAGCAAAAAAGACGAGTCCCCAAAAGCAAAAAGCAAGTTCAAGTCCCACTTTATGGCTAAACGATCGTTGGTTTGAAGTGTAAGAAAACTGGCGAGCTGTAGTTACAGTTGAGTTTCAATATGTTTTCAGGAAACAAACTACAAATCAATGCAATGTTATTGAGAGGTTTGACAACATATTTGTTTGGAGTGCGTGGGGGCCGTGCACGCCATGCTTTCAGACATTGACTTTCCAAGGACGGGGCTTTCAGTCAGCAAGCCAACGACAATCAGTCCTGGCATTGTGCGTTCACAAAGGATGAGTTGTGAGGCCTCATGAAGGGTACACCAGCAGGTGAACAGAAACAATAAGAGCCTTTAAAGCTTTCAAAGGGAGCCACAGAAAATGAAATCAACTTACCTTATCTGAGTACACAAAGAACAGGATGAGCAATATCAGCTCTGCCAGGAGAATTATCAGCAGGACAATGAAGAACTGTTGGAGAGAGGAAGGCAGAGTGTTATTTGAACAGTATCGGTATGGTTTATTACAGAATTTCACAGTATGTTCTCACAGTATTGCGCAGTGGGATACCAAAAAACATGTCGAATGTGAATCCGCGAGTTGTTGAATTGCTTTTTGTTGAATTCGATATAACTCTGTTGAAACTAAAGGGATTTGCTATAATAAAAAAATAATATCAATGATGATACATTTTTTGAAAAGCAGTTTTTAATATTGAAAGTTAAAGTGCTACGAAAAATACGTTACATTATAACACTCACAATTACATTTTGCCACAAAAACAGAATATTTGATGAGAAAGGTTATTTAGACCCTTTTTGCAGCAAAAATCAAACGTAATCACGCTGCAAATATCACAAAACTGAGTCTTATTTTGGATGTGATTGTGAAATTCATGCAAGTTTTGAGTTTTTTTCTCTTTACTGTATTTGGATGTAAACTGCAATCAGATAGCAAATCTGTAAAGACGACATTTAAATGAGTTGAGTTGAACTGAATTATTGATATGAGTTGCTTTTCAGTAAATCAGACACCATAATCTTAATGATCCGTATGGTAAAAGTATTTGGGCACAATTTGGCCCCACAATAAACAACATTACCCATCCGTGGTATAAGCACCATAGGAAGCGTACTCACACTCGGAAGAGGACTCAAATGATAGCTTGTTATCTTAAAAGATGCAGTTATTTTTGCTGTTTTTTGCCAGACAGACAAATGAGAAGAGCGAGCACGCATTTGCTTGGGTTGGATTTCAAAAAAGCAGAACAAAAGAAAACAGATCGCTCGGTTCCCTCCGAATGTAACAAAATCTGCGTATCAGCATCTCTTCAGGCTCATTAATCAATGAACTTTCTTTTGTTTACTGTGGCATCAAGACTTCTGAAAGTTTCTTTTCTTTTTTCAGTGTCCAGGAAACAGCAGAGTGGTCAAACAAACAACACAAAATGTTTTGTTTTACAAAGCTTCAGGGCTGCTGAGAAGCAGGTTTGGATATATCAGAGCTAAGCTGCATGTTTGCTCTCGTTTGCAATCTTTATACGAAGATAACGTCTTTGCAGGAGCCTTAAAATACACAGAGAAGTAAGTGGTATCGATCCGCTCGGCTCGTTCGAGGAAAGAAAATAATGAACTAAATGTCTGCTTTTCGCAGGGAACGGTTAATAACATGCAGAGCAGCATCAACCCTTTCCCTGAAATGCATTTGAAAACAGAGAAAGAAGATGGAAAAGAGAATTGAAGGGAGGTGTGGGAGTAACGTGGAGAGGAACGGAGGGGAGGAAATAAGAGCTGGAGGGCCTGCGAACGTGTGAGAGGAGGGGAATAAGGTTTAATACCCCCTAAGATTAATTTCCAACACAGCCTTGCATCTCATCAGCTATTCTCCACTCCCTACTTGACTCCACTTCAGCACCGTATTTACCAAGCTGCTCTGCACAGCACCAGCAAAAAGCACGCAAGCCTAGATTTTTAGAAAACCCCATTAATTTCAAAGTCATTTGGGGGAAACGAGACGGGGGGGGGCGATTATTTATGTCAAGGCACATATGAAATAGTCATGACAGCCCGTTGTTGGCGGAGTATCTGGGTTGTCAGTTCATCACATCGCTGTCGCGAATTCATGACATTTTCCACAAGCTGCAAATTAAAAGAAAAACTTCCCACAAAAAAAATAATCTGACGTCGCTTCGTCGGCTTCCGTGTGCGAGTGTGATCGCACGCATCCTCAGCTTTGTGGGCGTATGTTCTTGTTTGCTGTTGATTCGCACTTTCAAGGTTTTAGAGTCGCAGCCAGACATTTCAGGGTTTTCTCACACTTTTTTTTTCCTTTTTAATTTGTCTCGGTAAACAATTTCTGGCAGCAAACGAGACCACTTGAAATCTGCCGCAGTAGATGTATTAGGTTTGTATATTTCCGACGCAAAGCGAAGTATCCGTGCAGTAATTTCAGAGTTAATATATCAAGGAAAAAAAAGCTCTGATCTGTTTGCTCTGAGAGTATGTTGTCAGTCATTCATCTTCTCTCCTGCTTATTACATTTAGGGGGGTTACTGGAGCCAGTGAGGGGTTTACTATCACAAGGCAAACACAGAAACAGACACACAAACATACATTCACACCTATGGACGTGCTTTTGCAGGAGGAAACTGGAGCCAAACATACTCATGCACCAGGGCAACATTCGAACTCCACACAGAGAGGCTCCACCTGAGGTCCAGAATGTTAACTGCTTTGCCACCATGCAGCCCCGATCCTAACATGTTCTGATGTTTCCAAAAACCTCCACCGACACTCTCCTGTGTGCGTCCGACTGCACGGACCGACTGAAATAAAGACACAAGACTCAAGAACAGGCAGACGCTGTTCCACCAGGCTGAACTATCGAAGACAAATAGAAAGCGCCGTCACAGAAGACCGAGAAACATCCAGACTCTTATTTTTCCCCATTTACTTCTCACTCTGATTGCAACTGTTTTCCTCGCCGCCGTCCCCCCCCCTCACTCCACTGTCTTCGTCTGTGCTTCACAGTTGTTAGGCAGGTGAAGGAAGCCATGTCTAACACTGAGGATTTGGCGAGGCTTTTGACTGATGCAAGAGCTTCAAGGGATTGAGCTGTTTGTGATGTTAAGTACCCGGAGCCCCGACTCCACTTCTCATTTAAAGTTCCTATACATGAAAGTTTTTACCTCCCTCCTTCCTTTCTGAAGCGGATCCACCGAAAACCTCATTCTATTGGGTGAGCTTTCATAATTAACTCGTGCTTAAGATAATACGCTTGTACAACTTTGCACAAATACTTGAAAAGTCAAGACAGTCCAGTCTTTGAAATAAATGAGAGAATATTTTCCATTATTGGACTCGGCTGGGACAAAAAAAAGAAAACCTATCAGGTCCTTTTCATGTACGTTCACGCACTTCCTGTCACGTATTTCACACAAAAGGTCCGCGTGACTGACAGTTCGTGCACCGGGCTGCGACCGGAGCCGTGGAAGTGACATGCGTGGGTTGGTGTTAATTTGCAGTGAGGGAGAATCCCATCGCTTGGCTCTAATTTTCCTTTGTGAGCCCCCGCTGCTCGATACAATGCAGACTGAACTCTTTCTGTCAGTCATCTCCCTCCGCTGAGGTTCGGGGGCCGGAAGACAAACAGGAGCGCGCGGCAGAGCTCTTGCCGGCCTGTCTGTCTCGGTAGCGCAGACTTTCACACTTTTCAACGAGTGTAAATGTTTGTGCACACCTGGGTGTCGAATTACAGTTTGTTGATTTTTAACTTGAGAAATCTGTCTCGAGCACACATTTGGCTTGCAGGGAACACTAAATAGAGGTGATTAAGTTGATGGAAGTGGTGGCTGAGAAACAACCTTTCAAACCTTTTTTAGTGATCGACCCTCCCTTTGTGCAATTTTTCCTTCAGGTAGTTCACCGCAAACTAGCACACAATTTTTGATTGCAAAAAAATTATAGACATAATTTATTTTTTTGGGGGGGGGGGATTCTAAATTTTATAATTTTATAATTATACTTTCTTTAGAAATTCAAAATATAAAACAAGAATATGGTGAAAAACTAACTATAAATTACCTTAAAGATTATATAACTAGCTTACAGAATTAATGCATGGAATTAGAATTTTGTCAAACTTTTTCAGGCACCAACTTGCATCTTAAAGTTTTCAAAGAGTAATAATGATAAGAATTAATTTTACTTATAATGTACTTTATATTCAAAAGCAAATCTCTGAGTCTTCCGTACCCTCATTTGAGAACCAATAATCTATAGAAGGTTGTTGGTTCGAGTCCCTAAACTGTCAAGGGTTTGAAGTTAAACAAGTGAAAGCCACTGATTCTCCTCACCATCGCCATCATTACTAAGAAGTGATTCCTTGAGCAAGAGCGTAAACCTCCCTGCTCCCGAGGCGCTGCACTGCGGCAGCCCGTTGCTACCAGCATGTGTGGTTAAAGTTATTTATGAATTGGTTGCGTGAAGGGCAGAAATGTGGCCTCCTCAGGGGAATCAATCAAGTAACTAAACCTTCAGTCGTAACGTTCCCACCATTTGATGTAAAGTTCACTTTTGAAGAGTGTTTGCCGCAGCAGACGGGTTCATCATCTTTGAACTCCAACAGATCAATTAAATATGTAAGTCCCCTCGTGGTGCGCAAAAGTTTTGAATGTAACTGTAACCGAGAGCTTGTCTCCATAAATCATTTCAGTCTAATTGTGTGCTCATGAGCCACTGGGAAGTGAACAAGTTCCAGTTCACTAGTGGGAGGATAAAAAGCTCGCTGAACTTCAAGCCTCCAACTTGAGAGCTCTGGCTTCACCTCATTTGCCTCATATCCACATGAGGAAGCACTTCTCTCTCTCTATCTACACAATCTCACCAAACACAGCATGAGCCGACATACAACGTGTAGAATATGGCTCACTGACTGTGTGAAGTGTGAATCTAAAACAAATGTAAAGACGTCAAAAAATGTTGTGCATAAATCATTTGTTTATCTCATGAGGGGTTTTTGTTTTCGACCCTGTTTTTTGTGGTTTGTACGGGTGCTGGTGAGGCTGTTTGTCATTCTACAGCAGTATCTCTCCACAGCGTGACCATATTGCCTGCTTGTTGTTGATGTTGTTGTGTGAAGTCAACGCTGAATTGGGACGCTCCCAAATGGGAACTTCCCCAACTTCCTCGCCGCCTCAATTCACAATTATTTGCATGAAGTGCGAGGAAAAAACAAAAAACTCAGAGCGTCTGCGTTCACCCTCGGTGACGGTTATCTGCGTGTCACTCGCCGTGATGAAGACTGACGGAGCGGTCGGAGGTTTGAACTCACGCTGAGTAGCAGGCACTTGTTCTCCTTGATGGCACCCAGGCACCCGAGAAAGCCCGTGATCATGACGATGGCGCCGATGCCGATGACCATGTTGGCAGCTGACAGTAAGGGAAATGAGGGTGAGAAGGTGGCGAAGCTGCCCTGAGACACGGAGAGCCAGATGCCCACGCCGAGCAGCCCGCAGCCACATAACTGCAAGACAAAAGATGACACGAGAGACAAGGTGAGAAAAGAAAAAAATATAGAGACAGAGAGAAAACATGTGACATCTCAGACGTATAAAACATGTTTGAACCCAGTTCACTTGAAGTCCTCTCTTAGTTTCCATGGAAACAATCGCAAAACCTCTTAAACAAGACCATAATCCGCAGAGTAAGGCTAGCTTCAAATTAAAATAAATCCCACCTCAATAGGCCGAGCACAACAGTCTCAGTTTCCATCTCACTGCCTGAGGAATTACCCACGCAATCATACATCAGCAAACATCGCTAAAAAAAACAACAAGGGGACTTACACCAATTACAACTATGATAAGCCAATAACAGCTCTGCACCAGCTTAGTGGAAAAAATTGGACATAGGCCGTGCTGGTTCTGCACATTTGAGCTGATTATGTTTAATCCAGAACAACAAAATCTGCAAACCCCTAAAATGAGGGGAAAAAAACCCACAACAACTTCCAAGCTTTTCCAAAACCACATGCAGTAGACTTGAACTTCACCTAGAGGGAGCACTCCCCTAATCTCACCTCCCGCCCCCTCCACCCCTCGGCTCCCACGGCCGCGTCTGAGGAACGCGCCGCCAGTCCATTACTGCGGGAAAGTGTTTACGGAGGGCTGTGATTGGAGGAGTGGAGTGTCCCGCCTGCTGATGTGTTGGGTCCATCCATCAGAGATAAGAGCCGCACGAGCTGCCCACCGCGCGGTGAAATATCGTCCGGGAGGTTAGCTTTGACATTTTTGCAAACGTTTAATTGAATGAAAAACCCAGGCAGTCGTGCCATGAATTAAAAAAAAAAAAAAAAAAAAAAAAAGATCCAAAATGAAGTAAAATATGGAACAGGACCATGTTAAATCATTGCACCGCCGCCATCTCTTCTCTTGCATTCACTGCGCTCCCCCCCTGCTTCCCTTCTCCTCTTTGCACTGCTGTGCCAGAACACTTTAATGCCTGTCAGCAATATGCACAACAAACCTGCTGTGCATGCAAACAAACAGAGGGAGATACAGTGGAGGGACGCGGGCATCGTCAGGTAGGGATTATGGAGAAATATGAATCAGCCTCACACTGTTTTAGTTCCTTTTTTTTTGTTTTTTTTGCACAATGAAACAATTAATCCGCCACACACGGAGCTAATTTCCAGGAGATGACAACGCTCAACAGACAAATGGCACAGCTGATAAACCTGGAAATGGAGTGCACTTAGCGCGCGTTCACAAACAAACAAGTGTAGCTTCGGATTTGAGTGATTGCACGCGTCTGACGAGCGGCTACGCCGCGCCGCAGAGAAAGCAAAGTGACTTATAGCGCATTATCAGGCAGCAGAACTCGGCCTCTAAGTGATGTTGCGTGATTGCGTGTGACTTCGGGGCTTCAGACGTGAGCCTTCACGAGGTGGCGAGAGACGTCTGGGGTCTAATGAGTCCTATAGGATCCATAGACACACAAACAAGCAGCGCAGCTTCTCAAGTGTCAGACGAGCGAAGTCTTCCTCTCGTTAACCTGTGACCTGTGAAGGGTAACCCTGAAGAATCAGAGTGCAACGGTGCATGCACGACTCCTACTCTTGCTGTCATCTCAAAGGCTGATATAAAAAAAAACAAACAAAGCAATTAAAAACAAGGACAGAAAACTGAGAAAAAAAGAAAAAAAAACGTCAGTGTGCATAAACAACTTAAGACAGAAAAATGGGGCTGTTTCATCTCGCTCAAATTTCCCCACTGAGTGACTGTGTGCAGTGGGTGCTTTAAAACAAAGTCTGCTGTCAAGGTTAAACTCAAAGGCTTGGCAGTGAAAAGCCCCCCGACCGTTCTCCCCGGAGAGAAAAGCACTTATTTACTTATATGTGGTGGCCATACAATTGGATCTCACACCCTTTTTATGAATGAGTGGTGTGGGTAGGACCACCCCCGAGAGATTGAATAAGATGCACAGTGGTTCTCAAAAGACTTTCAATCGTTTCATAATCTAAATAATTCAGAAGCAGCTTGTATTGGCTGGGAGGTGCCCACCGGCCCTTTATGCTTCCCTGATTAAAAAGGGACAATGAAAACGTCAATTGAAAATGCTGGTAAAGGTCATGTCCTTAGGTGGGGCGGGTAATATACAGGACCGCGGCTGACACTATCGAAGGCCAGATTATATAGAGCGTGAGGAGGGGGGCCGGAGGAAGCAAGGGACGAATAGCAAGCGGTCAGATAGATTGTGCGGATTTACGGCTCGCGAGGGGGGCACCGGCAGGAGCTTTAAGAGCCCAGGTGGGGAGGGGGGGGACGGGGGACGGGGGGACGGTGCCTTCTCTTAATTGTGTTTAATGCCCAGTGAAGGGAGGCTCGTCCAAGTGTGTCACGCTCCTAAGTGACTGTGAAACCACCCAACCCCCCGCTCAATCTGTCTGAGCCGAGCCAACGAGGAGCGCGGTTTAATCTCTGCCCTGCTTCCACCGGCAACTACTACGACTACTACTACTACTATGACCAGAGCCATGACTGCAACGACGCAATGTCATCCGCCCCTTTGTGTCTGTGCCACAGGAAATACCTCCAGGATAAGCTGCGATCGGTTATCTGACATTGGCACGTGCGGCTGAGGTTGACCTGAAGTCCCTCCGTTGAGCTTCTTATCTTCATTTAATTGTGGGACGCTCGTGTTTTGATATCCCATCTGCAGGGGAGGATCAAGGAAACCCCAAACACTAAAGACGCTTGTAAATAGCTACAGTGAAAGCTTAATCCTAAGCCTACGTTACTAATACATCTGTCACAGATCTGTAGATTTTTCAGGATTGTTGTGAGTATTTAAACCTGTGCAACGTGCCAGATTACTACTTTGTTTGCCATAAAATAAAACAGAAACAACTCTTTAAACTGTATTTTTTAATAGTCATATCTTGTCTTAATCATAGGAAATATAAACCTAAAAAAACAACCTTTCTGTTGTTGGTATTGGACGATTTATTTTCAGGGTCCCTACTTGCTCCTTTTCCTTAATAGCAGCACACATCTCAACTCAAGTCCTATGTGATTTTACGAAAATGTATTGTCCAAATATAAACGACAACAAATGTTGGA
This sequence comes from Malacoctenus triangulatus, assembly GCA_032274725.1. Classification (NCBI taxonomy): domain Eukaryota; kingdom Metazoa; phylum Chordata; class Actinopteri; order Blenniiformes; family Labrisomidae; genus Malacoctenus; species Malacoctenus triangulatus. The sequence goes on from JAUESE010000092.1 coordinate 16,735,939, forward strand.
GACTATATTTGGCTTTCATGGCCCTCTGTATCCGACGGTACTAAAGAAAGTAAGGGACCGTAATAACGATGCTGAAGGTAGAGCAAGACATCATTTCAGGTCCATTTGCGCTTCGTTTTTAACAAGCTCCAGAGACGGTTTGAGTATTTCAGAACTCCGGTTCTTCAAACGTCTCTTTTTCTTGTTTAGTTACTGGAAAACACTGTCAAAACAAATCAGCTGTTTCGCCTTGATAATCTGTTTTGTCTTGTTCCCCATGCATACATGCAGCGCAAAAGATGCTTTCTTCGTACTTGTCAGTCTGAAGGTTACTTCTCTCTGAGGCTGATGGGGACACATCTACCAGCCTCCGTAATGAAAAAAAAAAAAGAATCATGGCAGTCTGGAATATAAAACTAACTGCTCTTAACACCGAATTGAGTTCAAAAAGTTAACAGCACTCCTGACGGGCAGCAGGGACGTGGGCGCAGGTAATTTTGCTTGATACGGAGCCCTTTCTTGAGAATCAATTAAAGTGTAAGAGCGAGCTGAAGGAATGTGCAACCTTTTCCATACATGTACGACAGTGTTATTTGAAGAGCTCTTGCTTTGGTAAGACGAAATCGAATCTCGATGTATAAACGTTTTTTTGTGGCAGAAGAGTCAGAAAAAAAAAACAAGAAAAAAAAAAATCCGACTGGGAAGAAAGCCGAGTGAGGCAACAATAACTTTCTGCTGGAGGAAATTGGACGAGCTGTGACTCTTCCAAGCTGGATGAATGGAGCCCTACTGTTAGGGGGGGTCTATAACAAGCTCAGTGTGAAAATGATTGCAATAATACTGTGTGAAGCAAGTTTCCAAACAGGAAGGAGATGTGAGAGAGGTCAGCCGTGAGGTGTGTGAAAGTGGGATAGCATATTAAGGCCGGGAGAGAATGGACACACACACACACACACACACCTTGGAAGTGTGAGAGAGAAAGAGGGGCTGAGTGAGAGGCAAAGGATAAAATAGAGGCTGACCCTTCATCCGAGTGACTGACTCAGAGAATTATCAGCTGCTGCAGTAACTGGCTCAGTGACACGGAGCCACCCGACACAGGACCCTACTTCAATCTCCCCCTGAGGAAAGTGGTCCGAATGTGTGTGTACGAGTGCGAGTGTGTGTATGTGCATGTGTCTGTGCGCAGCGCTGACCTTTTCACACACTGATCACTCACAGAGGTCACGTCCTGCCATAAAGAATGACAGCTTTTGTCAAATTACGGCTGTCCTTTGTGATTGCTCCCAACACAAGAGCTCAAAGGCCCAGTGGATGAGTTTGTGAAGTTTTAGTGAGTGGGCGGAGTGTGTGTATGTCTGTGTGTGTGTCTGTGTGTGTGAGAGGGAGAGAGAAAGAGAGAGACTGTATCTTTGTGTGTTTGTTCATTACTGTTTTTACACCAGAATGTGTTTTAACACTCATTATCGGGGTTGTCGTCTTCTTGGAGACTAAAAATCAAGTCCTATGAGACTTTTGTGAGAATATATATTTCAGGCTTTGGTTAACGTTGGACATCCTAATGCACTGAGTTACTGTCTCTAGAGTGCGACTATAGAAAGTTGCAGGTTGGTGCATTTTTCCCCCAAAAGTTGGAAAAAGTCTTTTGTCTGTATTCGTGTGTGTTCCTGTTGTCCTGGGGACGTCAACCTGATTACACGCTTAAACATGAGGCCTCGCGGCACCGTAACAACACAGACGGGTGTCCCTGTTGGGGAAACATGTGTCCACGTGTATGTATGCATCCCTCACAGCTCCTAATTGATTTTGGTTCAACAAAGAAGCCACCTTTTGTGGGACGTAATAGGATACAGACTTTCCGCTTTATTAATTAGGAGGCACTTGTACCGATAAAGCACGATACAACATCAAATTAGTGAAAATGCCAACCTGACTGCTGCTGAGGAGAGAGAGACAGAGAGAGGGAGGGAGGGAGGGAGAGAGAGAGAGAGAGAGAGAGAGAGAGAGAGAGACTTCATCACGTTACAATCCCCTCTGCCCTTTCCTGCGACTCCATTTCTCTTTTCACCCACATAGGAAACATTTTTCTCGCTCCACACAAAGTCTTCTGCTTTATCCACCATTGATTTTATGCTGAAATAAAGACAAAAGATATTTACAGGAGCTGAAGGAAGATTTTTCAATTTTTGCCGTGCATTATTGGAATCCAGTGTTTCATGGTACCACAGCCTGCCAGCTTCATGCGGAAAACCAGACTTACAAAACGGCAAAAATAATAAGGCAATTGTAAACAGGTTGAAAAAGCCTGAGAATAAAGACGAGCTATTTGTGTTTTTTACTTAGAAAGTAGGGAAGGTCTTCCTAGAAAAACTGCTGTGAAGGAAAAGAGAGTCATCTGAAGCGTGCACTCTCCAGAGAGATCACTTTAGCGCGCCCGTCAGAGAAGGTTATGTTTGTTTTTTCTAAAAGATTCCTACCTGATAAGAAAAGCACTTCAACTGTGTTTGGCCACACTCGAACAAACCAAGCATCGGAGCAGAATAGCGTCTTTTACACTCCGACACCTTTACTTCACCTCGCCTGCTTGTGTTAACACTAATTGTTGTTTCTTTGATCTGTTATCACCGTCGGCAAAGAGTTTGGATACGTCGATTCCTCCTGGCGAGCTAAATGTAAACAAACAGTCCAACGCGGTCACACATCACCCTGACACCTCGGGAGGTTGCATGTGAAAAACGCATCCTATTTGATTCTGCTGTACAACCAAGATGTGAACACAATATAACAGAATTTTCAAGGGGTATGACAGAAACTGTCCTGTTTCTTCAACATGCAACTAGATTAGAAAGCATTTAGGTTTGCATTTTGGATTTAGATGTTTTCGTATGATTGAGATTCTTAATATTGCTGTTCCTAAATTATAAGCCAAAAATGTTGCATCAAGCTACAGTTCTAATAAAATCAGAATCAAAATTGGCGTCATATGTATATGAATGTGTTACATCACCAAAGTGGGGGATGAACTCTCTTATCGGTGAGCAGTAGGACCCAGATTTGATCACGGTTCGTTCGTCAAACGCTCTACCTGTGCATGTGTAGGTTTTCTGTTGGTACACTGGCTTTCACGCACAATTAAAAGACATGCCTGTTAAGCTGAATGGAGCTCTAAAAGGCCCTCATTTGTGTGTCTAAGTGTGTGTAACTGGTCTGGTTCACAGTGTGATGGAGTGAATCGTGTACTTTGCTCAATGTCAGCTGGAAAAGCCTCAAAACCCTCCATCTGAGACGTGGACAAACAAGGTGGAGACGACAGAAAAGATCTGAAAAATAATGGCCGACTTTTACTGTAAAACCTTGAGCCGCTCAAAGGATGTGGACAGAATACGCTGATACTAAAAATCCAACCAAAATAAACAATGAAAACAAAAAAGTAGGTCAGGGAGCCCGTTCAAAATATGCTCAATGACTACAATTATCTCTTGTTTTATTGAATCTCAAAAAAAATCTCTCAATCAATGCAACACTTAAAATAACTCACTCATGAATAAACACATTATTTTAATTGGAAATCACAAATACGGACTGTGTTTTTGTTACATGATGTTGCACAAAGTCTCTCCTGATGATGAAAGGCAAACGGAGCCGTGGGCTAAACACAGAATTCTCGGAAAACTCTTCACCTCCCGTGTTCCTGGGCTTCCGAGGAGGCGGGGGGGTGGGGAAGGGGAGGGGGGGGCTTCCTAGACGTCCCCCTGGGGTGAAGCGTACAGCTGATGCGAGTTGTATAACAAGTGAATTATTCACGGGGTCTGCGACGATGGCTGAGGTGCTCTCGGGCTCAGAATAAACACGGCGCGGATTCAGAGGGCCGAGACAGATGCGGGGTGTAAGATTAAAAAGCTCTATCGGCCTGGTTAAAATTTCATTCGCCCAGCGGAGGCCTGGCCAGGTTCACGCAGCGTGAGACATTACCTCCAAGATGATGCCGCCCGAGCGGCCGCTTCATAACACAGTGGGCTGCTTTGTGCCAACACGTACGTTTTAATTCAAGGGGGGGGGTGGGGAGCCATCGCGCTTTCATCTGGCCAAACACGTATTGTCTGCACAAGCGAACTGATTTTCACTGTCTGTCTGGGAGCTTCCGACACATGACACACCGTGGAAAAAAAAAACGACTTGTCTCTTCAATTCGCTGCCGATATGTTTGGAGTGAGGAAATCTTCCCACAGTGCATCACATGCTTAGTCAAGAATTCAGCCTGATGCAACGCCACAGCGGTTCTGCTTGGATGCCTGAGCCGGGGTCTCTCAGAAGTACGGGCTTAGCTTATCCTCTTCAGGGGTCTGCAGTGATACACCTATCAGAGATGCTGGGCTCGCCACGTCTCTCTCTCCCCTCTCTCTCTCTCTCTCTCTCTCTCTCTCTCTCTCTCTCCTTCCAGAAGAGAGCTGAAAGGCCTTTTCAGCGTGACGTGACTCTAAATCAATCGCTTCAGGAAGGATTAAAGACAGACAAGCCCTTTTCTCTGCCTGTCCAGAGCCATCCGCGCTGTCTGCGCTGATGCATCCACACGCTTTCACACCTGACACCAGCCCATATCCGGAGAGGGTAAAGACACACACACACAAAAAAAAGAAAGACTGGAGGGACAATGGCAGGAGGGACGCCATTAGAAATCCCTCACTAATTCCGCAGCTAGGCGTCGACCGCCCCAACAAGGCTCCGCGCTGTGCCCAAGAACCCACAGGCATCTCAATTATGCATTGGGAACATGCAGGAGAGCATCGGATGGGTAAAGTCATCCAATGAGCCACAAAGTTAGCTGCCGTCAGTGAGAGCGAGAGCATGGACGGACGCTCGGAGGGAGAAAAAAGCCAAGCGAGGACCCACGAAGCATCGAGCCAGAGACCGGAGCACCGGTCCAAACACAAACAGCGCCGCCAGAGACAAAAGCTCCTTTACTACTCGCTGCAGATGTGCGTCGCCGCGGGGACGGCAGCTGCACTGTCTTAAAGCCGTCTCTACCAAGTCTGCTCAGAACCAATGAACAGAGACCCGAGTGTGCTCAGTGTTTTAAAAAGACGGAGGACCATTAAAAAAAATAAAGAAACCAAAGTGATGTTCTAATGAGGACAATGAGATATAAATACATAAACGGAGCTGATAACAGAGGGAGCCGCTGCTCACACGAGGCACTAATTAAATGTGAATTTTGCTGCTTGCCGTTGACATCAAAGGTGCTTATGAAGACATCTTACGAGACATTTGCGTACAATAAAAAGTGAACATGTTTGAAAAATAAATATCTATTTATGTGAAGGCAGTGCGATTTTATGAGAGCCTGCTGCTCCCCCCCCCTCCACATAAACTGCCGTGCCTGTGGAGGCACACAAACATTTGGCTCATATAAATGTCTCACTCAGGTCTGCCAGTGCAGCCAGGCTGAAAATCCTAAGAGGCGGGCAGACGGTTGGACAGTCTCCCATTGAGTTTCACTAGTTGAAGCCTTAATGAGCGTGCTGGCTCAGCAGAGGAAGAGCACGGCTAGAGCCTCGTGCATTAGGAGGGTTCGACACTCAACCTGTTCCCCCCCTTGCAGTAACCCGAGCAGAGGACCAAAGGGCTCAAGGAGATGGGAAGCCTCTAATGCGCTATATGGCACCTCCAGTGTGCTTTAAGTAAAACAGAGAGCCGGAGTGCCTCCGTCAGCGCTTTTTGCTGCTCCTTTTCACCCCTTTCAGCATCCCAATGAACCCGAGACTCAGTGTCACCGCGCAGGGCAGCAGCCTCCGTCGGTGTCGGTGAATTTGCCACAGCTAATTTCCCAAAGAGCGGCGTCCACGCGGTGGATTTATTACATCTCCATTTGTGTCCCCATATTAGGAAAAAAAAAAAAAAAACCCAACGATCAAATGATAACCTTCACCGACAACATCAACAACCTCGGGCACGATTTGTTTTTCCCCCGGGAGAAACCCGGTAGGTTGAAGTGAAACCTTGACCTCAGCAGGCGACGTTCGAGATTACAGGATGGGCAAAATGTGTTACAAACGTCTTTTAAGGTTCTGACAACTGCTGGCCCATAATGAGGTGAAAAAAAAAAGCAGCCTGAGGATTTTTCTTTTTCCCTGGAAATGAGTGAAGAACTCCAACATCAGAGGCAGATTGTTGTGGTTTTTATCTCCAAGGCCAGTCTGTCTGACCTTGAGCGAAAATGGCTGCTGGGTGTTCTGTGAGCTGGGTAGAAAGGTGATAGTGAGCATGCATCTTCTTGTGTGCATGCAGATATGTGTGAGTGTGTGTGTGTGTGTGCATTACATGGTTTACTATTTCACTCCGCTGCACAGAGAGGGTGCGCGGTCTCGCTGCAGGGATCGTCTCTGACTTGCACAGACGCCCGCGATCTGATGGGCTGCTGCTGGAACGCAGCATCCATTAGAGCCACCGATGCCAGCGCACGGCCGATAACATTTCAACCACAGAGTGATGCCGGCTCGCCCGCACGCCCAAGGAACACAAAAGATTTCATCCGCCGACGGTCGTGGTGGCCGGAACCCAACACGAATGTGAGTGGGTGAGGTGAAGCCACGCGCTGTGCGAAATGTGCAAAAAAACAAAAGGCAAAAAAAAAAAAAAGAAAGCACGTCGGCTTTTCACTATTTGTGCTTTTCGATTATTCACAGAAGGGGTGAAACAAATTTTTTCAACAAATGCATGAGAGTAAATTTGTGAACATCTAAGCATATGTTTATTCCTGAAGCAGCAGTACTGTGAATGGAAGCGCTCCGGTTATGTAATGCGCGGTATTATGCATCCCTGGAGGGACGGAGGGGAAGATGAAGACGCAAAATATGCACATCCGCTTAAGTGAAAACCAAAGCGCGCGGCCGATGCCTTGTGAGAAGAGAGGATATTCAGATTGAAAGACATATAATCAATAGTTACTTTGCGTGCCATACCACAGGGTAAGTGACTGTTTCCTAGCACTTATAAGGGACTTTTTAATACCCTTTTCTCCTTGTAGACTAAATAATTCATCTGCTTAAAAGACAGAGCTATGGAGGGATACTATAGAAGGAGCCGGTTTGCTAATGTTACAACCTTTATGCTTTGTAGAGATATAGCAGCGCGATGGTAAAAGACTAAGGCTCTCATTATAGCTCCAGTTTCTCGGTCCCCCTGTGTCTCATTTGTCCTCATGTTGCTTCCCCCCTATACAGATAAAAAAAAAATCCTTTTTTCTTCTTAATTCTCTCCAAAATTACAACGGTCTGTCACACTATAATTCGAACCGCATCAAGACTGAAATAGCAGCAGAGGTGCAGAAATGAGGGAATGCTGTAGCGCAGTCTTTCCATTTTAGTTACTACTGTACAAATCCTGGGAAATTGACCTTATTCGGCGAATGTGTGCCACAACCGGCTTCATTCTGGAGATAATAAAACTAAAGTGTGAGAGAACACAGAGTAAAAAAATCAGGACCCTCACATTCGCCGATACGTGTGGGGGGGGAGCCTATCTGTATTCATGGTGGCGCCGTGTGTCTGTGGGCGCAGTTTGAATGTTGATGATGCCCCGTCTGCATCTGCTGCACATCCACAGGGGAACAGGAGGGAAGTGATTCTATTTCACCTTTGGGCTCCGCAGCCACAGCACCTGAGTCTTGTCCAAAGGCCAGAAAGCTGTACTCATCCATCATTATAGAGAGAAAAAACCCTATTCTCCAAGAATATGGACAGGACATAAAACCTACTGATGCAGGGTAAAGTCCTGATGGCTCGGGTGCAAACAGGTTTGTGAAAATTAACGCTACACATCAGTTTTAAGTATGATTTGGGGAGCCCAAAAAAAAAAAAAAAAAGCAGGCATCTAACTTTTAATGTGCCTTGAATGACATTCAATGGCCATATGGCGAAGCCGTAAGCAGTGCTCCCCATGGCTGTTGAAAGAGCAATTTCCCTTTATACCTCTCCTCTTCCTCAAAACCGTATTGCTTCTCTTTTATTCATTCAAAAGCAGCTCAAGAGGGATGATGGTTGGGGAGTACCGCGTGCATCAGTGGCTCTGTAAGGATGGTGGGCTTTTAAGGAGGGCTCCCGAAAGAAACGACCTTCAGTCGGCGACTGAAAACTCTGTCAAGGAACTCTGACGGGCTGCACTGAAAGTGCCACAATCACACAGGAAGCTAATGTGTCCGGAGCAACAACAAGATGCCTAACGAAGGATGCATCCCTCCTTCTTCGATTGGAGGAGAAGGTGAAGTTTTAGTGGTCGTCTGAGAAAGTTTCCCTCACCAGCTCGGACCCTCCTCCTCCTCCTCC
>JAUESE010000092.1:16749570-16768251 GCA_032274725.1 Malacoctenus triangulatus
GGGCAGCACAAGTTGACTCAAAAGTCTTGTTTGCAAAACTTGCTTGAAACTCAGAAAAGCTGCCTCTCAAACACAGAGAGAGAGAGAGACAGAGAGAGAGAGAGAGAGAGAGAGAGAGAGAGAGAGAGAGAAGAAAACAGGGCGAGAGACTGAGGAAGAAATCACAGAAACGGCTGATAATGATGATGTTTATGTTGCGAACGGCGCTCAGTCAGTAGCCCGACTAAACCACAAACACCCGGTTTATTTGTCTGTGGTGAGCTGGCCCGTTTGTCCAGCTGGTGAAGTGGCCATTTGATGTGGTGGAAAAACACGTCAATGTGACATGAATTACTGAAAAAGGGAAAAAGGGTTTGCTTTCCCAGACAACACACCTTTATATCTTTAAGCTTTACACAAGGAACAAAAAAAATACAGTGAGAGCGCTCACAGGATTTTTTTCTTTAACTGCAAGTTAGAGAGTAAATAACAACACTACGTTATTGTGGCAGAGCTGCAGGCTGCTGTAGTGGTGAGTGCTCTGGCCTCACAGGGAGGAAATGCAAACTCCACACAGAAAATCTGTGTTTCTGGGATTTCTAACAACAAATATAAAACTGAAAGGTGAAATCTGGCAATCTCATGGGCTGGTAACTGTGATATAATGAGCGTATACCACAGCTAGTATTCCAAAAAGCCCTATCACAGTAGATCACTCCGCTTCGTGTGTTATTGAGCTAACGTACGGTGAGCTAAGAGCTACCACAAGAGCTAACATACGTAGGAGCTAACGTACGGTGAGGTGGGACTATTTTTTCACAGCGAGGCTATTTTATTAGATAATATGTATTTCCGTTTAATTAAAAACTACATGACAATTATTGTGTATTGCTCTTTTATATTGCCATTCTTGGTAACCGTTTTATAAAAGCAAGAAATAAAGTGATTTATTGCTTAAGTATTTTGGTTTAGTTAAGTTATTACGTGACAAACTACTAAATCTTCAACTTCCCGTGACTCTACTTTAGACAATGCTTTTATATTGACAAATGGATAAGTTTTGTGCTGCCTCAACTCAGCTCTACTTAACAGGTGTAACGATGAGAAAACACACCAAACCCTACATCCGTTTTAATGTGCCTCTCTATTAAACGCAAACACGCGCAGCAGCCTTTGAAAAACGGCAGTTATGGCTGCTCGTGCTTCCAGTAGCCGTTAAAGTTGAATTAAAATAGTTTAGGTTGGGGAGGAGCGCCCATATGTGCACAATAAACAAAATGTATTCAAGATGTGATTCTAAGCAGCAGATATACGAGAGGAAAAGCAGCGCTGAGTTCACGTAAAGATGAGAGAGCCTCAGACAAGGAAAAAAAAGGGAAGCGCACGTTCTTATGTACGTCTTCTTGACTTTTTGTCCCCTACATTGAAAAGAAACCGGTGCTTTATCGTCACATCTAATGTTAAGTGAAAACAGTGCAATTTAAAAAAGGAGCTCATATCATGCAGTTTATGGTGTAACATTTTGATAGAAAGTACACTTTCCAGCAGATAAAGTGAGAGTCGGCCATATGTTTCCTTTCCTTCTTTCTTTTATATTGCACTTAAGTTTCATCTCATCTTTTCTTACCAATTTACATCACAAGGAGATTCTTCGATTGATGGCCTTCCTCGTAATAAAAATGCGAGAAAACATTCATTTCGCCTGATCCTCCGACTCCGGACCAGCACTCAACGCCTGCCAGTGAGTGCGGGGAAGAAATTCTATTCATGCACATCTCATAAATGAAAATGAAAGTGGGAAACATGGGGGAAGAACAGCAGCGCGGAACCAATGAAGACTTTGGACGGCCTGCGATTTTTTTTTCTCTCCCCCTCTCTGGTCCGAAAGGAGCCAGCTGGTGATGAGAAGAACCATTTCGATCGTTGATTAGGTTCATTACGAACCACGTCGGATGGTGTATGGACATCTGTTGACACAGACACATAATTGAATGCAGTTCTTCGTTTTTTTTTTTTTTTGTTTGTCAAAAGTGAAAAACAAATTTGAGTTATTTTTTTCTTAATGATAAGTAAAGTGACAGTGTGATTACTGCGCTTCAGTTTGCCGTACACGTCCTTGCACGGCCGCATCGGAGGTGGAGGTGGAGCTGGAGCGCGGGGTATATCTCTCTAAATGTCAGGGATGATTACTTAACCTAAGCTACATCTGTCATCCGTTCTGCTCATAGTTAGCTTAGTAAACAGACTCTCGGTGCTAATCCCTGTTAGCACAGCACAAATAGGGAGGATTGAGGAAAGGAAGAACCTTCACGGCAACTCGCCAAACGATTAAGTCGAGTTTAAGGCGGACTTACCGAGCGGCGCGTTCGCACAGGTCGACACCGGTCGACACCGGTCGCTGCCACTAAGCAGGTGAAGTAAATGTGATATTATGTGATCTGCTGTGAGTGAAACTGGCAGCACGGCAAGCGTTGACGGTGGCCGGCTTGACGTTGCTTTGCCCCACGTGCTTCGGTATGCATGTTGGGTGTTGAGTCCGCACGCTCCCCAGGTGAGTCCTCAACTGCGGCTGTCAGACCGGAGGGCAAATGAGGGCATCATTGGACATGACTGCGCAACCTCTGCTGAATATCTATTTGTGTCATGGCCGTCCGCGGGGAGGACGAAAAGAGGCCCTTCATGTTGCGAAGGTCTCACATGTGGTTAATGGTCACGACTCGGGATGAATAAAGATGAGGGCGAGTTGAGCGTAGAAGGTGGAGAGTGATTCGAGTTTGTTTACGACGGCAGAGCTGAGAACATCTGAAGGCCGAAAATGCTACTTGAGGCTCTCGAATGGATTTTTCTGCTCATTTTTCAGGTTCAACAAAAGTGCATTTTTAAAAATCTTCTAAAACTTCAATCAAAATGACTATAAGATCTGTAAATCTTCAATAATATCCCCACAGCCACTAAAATGTTCACAAGAATTCAAAATGTAATACACTTTGACGACTGAGTAACTGAATGCTCTCCACCAAAACCAAACCACGAGCTCTAAACGATGGACACAAAATAACAAATATAAGAGCAACACATCTCACATGCTCTTGCTGAATCTCTCAGCCCATAATGTGAAAACAAAGTAGCAAGAAAAGCTATTTTTCCACTGTAATTTTTATGATATTCTCAATGAGAAGCACTAAAGCTCCGGTGAGAGAAAAAAAAGACGGATTTGACCTCGTTGCTAAATGATGAAGAACTCATAATTGAGTCGAGTGGTTTTCCACTATTTTCCCTGGAAATCTCACCCTACTTTTCATTCTCTGAAGTCACAGAGTCGGTCCTCCAAAGGCAGTAATCACTTTATTTTGCAGTGCTCTCCATTATGATCCTCCTTGAAAGGTTAAGCTGCATCCCCCCGTGTCACCTCACCAGAGAGCTGCTATTATAAAGGAGCAGGCCTTTCAAATTATCTAATTGTCTCTGCGCTCTTCATGCGGGCGATCCTATGTAATCTAGCATGAACTCAACACCGGCAGCGGGGTTTTAAATGAGCGGCGTGATTCGTTCCCCGCAGACCGGGAGAGCGATCGAGGAAAAAAACTACAAAGAAGAATTAAAAACAAAATGCACGGAGGAATATGAATGAATAAAACAACACGATGACCGATTGGGATGGAGATTAGTCAAGCGATGATATCTGGGATTGTCCCTTGGGTGCACAGTGATGTCAGATAGTATTCTCATTAAGTCAGATCAATACGGCGCCGGACCAAAACGCAATGCAAATACACATTTGCTCCTGGCGGCAAAAATTTCAGCCGACTTCCCTAAATGAGTCGTTTCTGTCCTGAAAGCCCCGCCCCCTTTTGAAAGCCCTTCAAAAACAACATTTATTTTCTACCTGTTCAAACACGAGCAGCTATTTTTTAATCTTTTTCTGATGAAAATCATCAATTTGAAAGCAACATTGATTTATCATCAACTGCTGCATGACAGATGCCTGCAGGATAATTCAAAGCGTGCCCGTCTTAATCTAATTCCGGCACTGAGGTGCATTTATTCCCTTCAAAGTAAACAAAGCTTTGTTAATAATTATCATAAGAGTTTCTTATTTACTGTGCTTCAAAAAAAGCCCACAGCCCTAATCAATTTAGCACACAGGAAGCGAATGTGATCTGTGGAAGCACATGTTTCGAAGGGACCAAATCGCACATTTGCATGCAGAACACAAGCGCGTGTGTTCTTTTTCCCGCTGTGCCGACGAGTGAATAAAAGCTGTAATGTTTTTGTCGGTGCATGCAGGATTTAACCCAGCGACACGGGCTCTCTCCATTAAAACAAAGATTTCCTCAGATGCTATCACTGAGCCGAACTGGCAGAGGAGCCGCGGCCCGTTTGGACAAAGCGCGACACAGAGGAGGATGAATCAGGGCCACTGAACGCTTTCAGTCCTCTCCAGCCTCGACAGTCCACCTCTGTTTCCACTGAATATATCATCTGAGAGTGGGAAAGCTTTTTTTTTTTTTGCAAATATGCACCTTCTTTCCTGTGGATCTTCATCATAAGAGAGCGGCTTCAAAATTGGATTTGTGTGGTGCAAGTGCTGAGGGAAGAGGACGGCGATTACATAGGTGGGGGGAAGCACTTAACGTGTAGTTATTGGAGAACCTGTGCAGCGTTTAGAAGAGAGTGGATGAAGCAGGCAGTGAACGCGGCCACGCTCGGCACAAACTCCTGCTTAAAAAAGATAATTTTGTGTGTACTAAAGCATGTTGCCCGTGTGTGCGTGGCGTGCACCCATGGGAAATAGGGGTTTGCCTCCGGCTGTCGGTTTGTGAGGTTCTCTGAGTCTCGCCTGAGTGTCTGACACGGCCAGGCAATGATAAAACCACGAAAAACGCTGAGAACCTACATAAAAATTGAAATATCTCACTTTCTTCTCAAAGATTTGGCAGCCTACAATGTTTGAACAAGCAAAAACGCTGTAAAAACTTGATCGTAAAACATGAACATGGATGATTCCTTCTTTGAAGATGAACTGTGAGAAACCGCGCGAGGGTTTTTGTTTTCTTGAACCGCAAACCTCTGCTGTCGGATGTGGAGTTTTCTATCATTCATGAGAAGGACACGAAGCATACGGCAGCTGATCTGCATTAAGACAAAGACTCTCATTACCCTCTGGGATCAGGTTAATGACTCTGACCTTTGTGTCAGACTCTACGGCGAGGGGAGCTGTGTGGTGGAACTATGTGACAAAAGCTGGTCAGAAAAGGGCTCCTTGAAGGCGGTTAGTGCATTTAAAAAAGGCAAAAACGGAATACACCTTAAGGAGATGGGGTTGACACCACCAAATACTGATCCGGTGTCAGGGCTGGCCGTTTGTGGAAGAAGGATTGCTGATTAGAAGGCAGAGAGACAGCTCATTTGCGCCTTCGGGTTCGCCGACTTGTGGCTGGCCGGTGGTGGCAGCAGCATGACGGAGGGCAGGTTCTCCCAATGTGAGCCACGATCTATTAGGAGAAACGGGAGCCCTCGTGATTGACGAGTCGCTCCACCTCATCCATCAGGCCTGGCACACAGAGGCCTGACACTGCCATATCCCTCCCATGTGGCCGGAGACGGCTACAACCCTGAGCTATATTTGCTAGCTGACATTAATGCCTTGCTCTTGCCTGACTATCTAATCTTCTCCCCTCTCTCTCTCTCGCTCTCTCTCTCTCTGCTCTTCCATGACGTTGCAAATCTATTGCTATTCAATCCTGTGTGACTTCATTATAGCTGTTTCTCAACTGTGTCATCAGATGAGACACCAAATTTGAAGTACGAGCAATTTAGGGCATAACAGATGTAGCTCTCCACACTCCAGAGCTTTCGTGCAGTTGGAACTTTACAAACCTCCAACACATGTGCGAAGTGATAGCTTTATGCAAGAATATATCACATTTATGGTGTGAGGAAAGGGAAACAGTGCTGAGTCTGCCCTCTTATTCCTCAATTTACAAACTCAAAAATCTTGCATGCAAGGGAGAGAAAATGCCCCAAAAAAGCCTTTGTTTTCTCACGTATCTTCTTCGGATCCAGAAGCAGATAACCGCATTACTGTGCTTCAAAGAGATATTGATGAAAGAAGTCTAAGTTTCAAGGGTGCAAATTAAGTGTTCTTGGAGTGAGAGTCGGGGTAAAGGCAGCGACATGAGATAACATCAATGTTGGAATCGTGGAAGTTGTTTAATGGAAGTCGTTATTCGTCTGATGAGAGCTGTCTCGCCTGTTTACCTTCCCGTCCCGTCTTCATTTTCATTAGCGTGTACTTGGCTGTTGATCCATGCTGTAATTTTAATTAAAATCCATAAGCAGGCTAGGCGGAGAGCAGCTCGGCTGTTGAAGGATGTCTTCGCCACTACTTTTTTTTTTCTCTGAACTGGGGAGTGGAGAGAGGCGAAAGAGGCGAAAGAGGCTCTTCGCAGTGGGGAGTCATGAATAACATAAAGAGGGAGTTATAAAAAAAAAAAAACCTGATGCTGCTCTACATTCAGATCAGGGCTGAGAAAAGGTGCAAAGTGTGCGGCTCACCTTGAACCCGCAATTGTGATATCACGAAACGTGAGGGCGACAAGTAAATTTCACACTCTCGGCTCCGGGAACCTTCCATTGAATAAACACGGATGCAGAGCGAGCTACAGCTGGGCACACAATGAGCACAGGAAAATCCCATGTCATGAATTCAAATATGGACACAGAGTAAGCTTGTTATGAACTGGACTGAGCGGGGGGGGGCTTCCAGGTCTTAAGTGATATTTTATGGATTGACATTAAGAAGCAGACAGCTGTAAATCCAGCTTAGGCATGCCCACACTTCCCATATTTAGTGAAAGCTCCCTCTAAGTGCTACATGAGGGACGTTGGACCGAGCAACAGGAAGAGAAGTCCACTCTCGGGGGCCGTTGCATAATCTCTTGCATAATTTTTTCTGTTAAAATCCTCCTGCATCATCTTAATGTAGTGTAATTAATGAGGACAACTTTGCCCCGGCTAATTGAAAATCTGCAGAGTCAGTCTCCCAGTGGTAGGAGAGAGAGAGTGCAAATGAGTGAGGAGGGGGTAAATATACGGAGGGAAAGGGGGGAGATTTCAACACTCTATCCTCAAACGAACCCGGCTAAAAGCTTCTGCAGTATATACGGGATAATCTTTCTCTATTTGTTGGTACCTGAACAATATATTCTCCCAGGGTTTGTTTTTTTTTCCAAATCCAATTTGAGATGGCATCAGCGGCCTTGGGCTACGTGTTTGGGTCGAAAGCTCACATGCCGACTGATCAGAGAGAAGGCGGAGCAATTATGAGCTGGTAGGGGAGAGATGAAGGGCCCGATACAAATAAGGACTCTTAGTTTTGAGACACCTCACGGGGATGAGTTGAACCTTGAGACTAAAAAAACACCCCCTCTTCAGACCGCCACTTCCTTTCCCAGTCTCTGATCTGACAAAAAGTCTCCTACACGATATATATCGTGTTTTCCGCGGTTTCCCCACTCGTCTTCCCCCCAAAAGACAGTACAGCCGGCAATTTGGAGGATGAATAATGAATGACTGTCAACACGTCTTGTGAGACAGGTGAAACAAGTAGGCCGTGAAAAATCTGTTTTTATGCCTCTCTGCCTCAATCTGCAAACACTTCCTGCGCTCAGGAATTTGTCCAACTGTCGCCGAGATTTTTCTCAAACTAATAACGCCTTCATTTGTCCCCGATGTACTTCCGCTCGATTAAATGATACCTCGAAACCTCTCTTTTTTTGACGTTCTTTGTTTGATTCAAAGATGTTGTGACAAGAATGCGAAGGAATGCGTTAGAAGACGCAAAGGATTCATTTCAGAGACCCGCGCGAACGCACGCTCAAGCAAACTTCTCACCCTGAAAAATTCAAAAGAACGCAGTAAAAGAAAATCCAATTCAGGGGTGACAAGAATATTGAAATGCATTGTGACTGACTCACTGTCCATTAGCCACGCGCTCCATCATTTCATCTTGACTTATATAGCCATTACAGGAGCGAAACACTCCATTTAGCATTGTTGTGCACACTTAATTTTCCTCTTGATTGAGTCTGCCTATTAGTGCTCTGCAACCTCGGCCCGGCTCACCAGGGATGGAGGCTTGCTGAGGAAAATGCACCAAAAAAAAAAAAAAAATAAGGTCACACGCCTGAGCCAGCCGAGCCTCTGGGGTCCGAGCACAAACTTCAGTTCACAGTTAATTAACAGAATGTTCCAGATGATCTTGGTTAGTGTTTTTGGTCCCTTTGTGGAAAGAAAACTTTAAAGTGATGAATAAAACATGGTGTGTACCTTGTCGTGATTATTTGTGGGCTGACTGAGGCCAAGTGAGGCAGTGGGAGGCGCGCCTCCTGTTTCATTTCTGTCCTTCGTGCTGCAGATGCATGCACATTAGGATTCTGCAGGATGGTTGAGATTCAGGAGAGAAGAAGAAGAGGGAAAAAAAAAATCTGCCTTTCGGTCCGCATGCCGAGCAGCGAGCAAACAGTGTGGCTTGATGAAGAATCACCTGCTGTTACCTCACGGCCTTTACACACTCCAATCTCCACATCCACAACAGTGAATGTTAAGGCGAGGGAGGCTAAAACTGCTTCTCTGCAACGTTCACCCTCGACGTCGCTACGAGACAAGTTGGACCTCAAAACGAGGCAAAATGACATCTAAATTGGCGTCTTTGGTGCTTCTGCTCCGTGTTGAAAAGCCCTGCAATGTGCACGTGTCTTGTATCTCTTTATCCTCCAGACCCAGGAGGTGATACAGCTGAGATTCCTGTAACGGAGCTGATCGGAGAGTCTGTCAGCTGGACCGGCTGAAGCCGACACAGGCAGCTGAAACAAGAGTCAATAGAAACCAACAGGACAGGAAGCTACGAGGAGCTGAAGAGAGCAGAGACGGTCCTAATGCACGAATAAAAGGTTTCGTGTGAAGGTGGAGAGTGTGGGTGTGAGCCTCCCTCATCATTACTGTGGTGCGCGTTTCTAACGAGTTCCCCTATATTCAGTATCAAATCAGTTCCTTTGGGACACAACAACGAGAATTTAACGTTTCGACTAACCATGCAGAAAGAAAAAAGGGAAGTGGAGCTGACGAATCAACAGGCGACTCGCATTCCCGTTGTGCATTTGTAAGACCTAATTAAAATTAAAACACACAACCCCCTCCCTCAGGTCTGCAGCTACTAATCTGTACATCTGACCCAGCAACCCTACTTGGCTCTCTCCTCGCACTGTCAAGTAGGCATTTTTCTACGAAAACGAGCACACTCACTTACACACACTCGATAAGATGTGTTACATATAAAAGAAGTTCCAGACAATTCATGTCAGCATGTCAAGGCTTCATTCCTCTCTGTGGCATCCCGACCACAGCTGCACAGTGTAGATAATTGGGTTGTAATTAGATGAGAACACACCATAGGAGGTCATGTGGAGCCGGAGCTGGCGTATCGCCGCTGGAAATGGGCTGTGAGAGAAAGAACTACACTGTAGCTGTTCTGCATGATTGCCTATCAAGGATAGTCATAGGCGACGCGATATACCAAAAATACACACAGCTGCATGCACGTGCACACACGCGGACACACACACACACGAGCCCACAAATCCTTCTGTTAGTGGGCTGTTAGAGGAATTCACTTTGACACATCACTGCATTTGGTTTCCACATTCAGCCCTAAGGGAGGTGGCGCCTTGCCAGGCTGCACACTTCTGAAATATTAAGGCTCGAACCCATTGTAGGCTGCAGAATCAAGAAAGTGCTGGGAAAGTGAGAAAAAAAAAAAAAAAAGGTACAAATTATTTTTCACAAATTCTTCTCCGATTTCCACGGTGCATTGAGACGAACCGACCGCATCATTACTGGGACCGAGTGCAATAAACAATGCTGCCGAATCGCATCATCCGAGAGAGAAAGACGAGACCGCTGCAGTAACATGACCGCACACATATTTACATATATTCGGAGATGCGTGAAATACTGTAAAGCGCCAGTGAACGATGAGTCCGTGTGAATGAGTTTTGGGCTCTAACTTTGCAGATTCCAGCACTGACGTGATCCGGTGAAGACATCGCTGCCGCTAACCTTCCTGCCTATACAAACCTTCCCTCGGTGTTCAGCCAGAGAGGTGTTATCTCAGAATGAACACGTCATTATTAATGACCTTCGACTGCACTCACAGAAAAAAAAAAAAAAAATAGGGGGCTGGATCATAAGTCAAAGGTGTGAAAAATATCCTTTCACCACAACTTTTCTTACAGATTTCACCTCGACCAGCGGCGTTCTCGGCTATCTGGCTGCTCCGGCTTCAATAATTAATGACTGTGCCTCTGCCCGTGCCTTGTTATAATCCACTGCAGGATAACTACTGATACGCTGGCTGCAGGGAACCGATGCCTGCCTGTTATGCTTCAATTTTGTTTTTTAAACTTCATATGTCGGACGTAATACTTCCTCGTGCTGGAGTGATGAGGCAGCAAGAAAAAAGGCGAAGCAGACAGCTGGATTGCTGATATCTCCCATGTTTTGTTTATTCACCAGAGGATGGGTACATAAAAGGTGATTTATATTCCGGACAATGATAAGGTAAAGCCTCTTAGCGGCCCCCTGCTCTTTCTCTCTCTCTCTTGGCGAGAGATAACCAGCGGCTGGATGGGGCGAGCATCACTCCTGGTGCAAAAACGTTGGCTGCCTGGGAAACTCAGTGATCTGTGAAGCTCCACTCTGGAGGAGAATGATCAATACACTCCCATCTTACTATTTTCTCTCTAAAGCTCAAAGAAATCACTATCCGCTACACCAGCACTGAGGAGGTGTGAAGTGAAGGCGGATAGGAGTGGGCGGTGAAGGTGGTCAATTCAATTATCCTGCTGTCAGAGCACATTTTCTATTCTAGACAGCCGGGAAAATCTGGAAAAAAAGGCGATGCCAAACACGCTGAATTGAAAATTCCAGTCTCAATTACATCCTATCATCTCTATAAAACCCCCAATTTTTGGGGGTTAGTTTTATCGCAGATGTACAGAGTTAACTTTGAAATAAATTAGCCTAAAAAATCTAAATTTCAAGGGCTGCAGAAGGTCAATAATGTAAATTTCTCATCAAGGTTAATGGGATCTTCACTCGGGAATATTATCTTCTGAATACATAAACCAACTTCTGTCTCTCTGAGTGTGTGTGTGAGTGTGTGTGACTGAGTGAGTGACATGCACTGCTGTGCTGTGTGATAACAGCAAAGCAGGTGAGAGACGCAGGCTAAAACCACGGGATGAGTCACACAGAGGGACGTTCAGGTGACACGACCCAGACTCGGTGTCCCTGCTGGGAAATGTCAGGGATGCTTGAGATTCTAGACATACAGTAATCACTCCTCATGACTGATTAGAAAACGTGAAACACCTGAAATTTTGGCTCGGGATACTTTTGAAAGAGCTCAAATTGCTGTTCATGAACTGTAGGATACTTTTTTCCGCTATTTCAGAAAATGATCCTTAAAGACATTCGCAATCATCAGGCTGTGAATATCTTTTAAAATACAGGTTGATTGGGATAAAAACCTATAATTTACCTTTTTTTTGGGGAGAAGCCTATTCCCTCAGTGTCTCCCATTCTAATGATATTATAATTTCTTTGAATGCCATTGATGAAAGCTTAAGTAATGGGCGTGAATATCAGCCTTCACCTGACGGAAATATAATCTTCGGGACAGAAATGGTCACATTGAATTCTCCTGTCACACGTCCAGCATTGTTCAAGCATCTATTAGGGCGAGAACAGGCTGCTCAGATTATGATGGTGATAATTCAGAGCAACGTGTGCTGTTGGATATTGATATGGGGAAGATGCGGATCAATATTCAGCTGCTGTGAATGCATAAGGTACATACGTTCATACATTTTGTATGAAGCCACTGGGAAAAAAAATGTTAATCAGGTTAATTTCTTGGTGGCATTTACTTGGAGGAGAAGAGATTAAAGAGACTCCATCGAGGATGGAGCGCGGTGACGTTTTTGGAAGCACCCCTGCTGTCCTCGTTGCTCCATAGAAAAATCAATCAAACGTAAAACGCAGAAAACATTCGAAAATGCCCAAAGACACGACATCTTACATGTATGTTGGTGAGATTCTTGAGCTATTTCTAGGTGGATTATGTTCAGGTTTGAACTGCAGCCAATAACCTTTTTTTATACGCTCAATTCTCAGTGTTCAATTAATCTAACTAGTGCTTGGCGAGAGCCAAATACACATCCCACAGGCACTTAAGTGTAATAAGTATGTTTACGCAGGTCTCAGCGAGACCAAGAGCAACGCTTTCTTTTTTTTTTGAAATGTCAAGATTTAGCTCCAAGGGTCTTATTACATAAGATCTTACGGAACTGTGCACTCAGTTACATGATATGAAGTCTTTTTGTTTCGTGAATCCATTTTAACAAAAAGGAAACTGGGGATCTGAAAAGGATGTTATTCAGCGCTGATGTTGTGAGGCGAAAAGGAAACGTGTCACCAATTCACATGCAGCTGTATAGATTAAATTTGTTTTTAGAAAAACTTTTTTCATATCAGATAATAAGGAGACTTGATGGACAAAAATCTGGCTCAAAATGTAAGAAAAACACGAGGACCTGATACGTGACGCACGCCATCAAATCCATCTTTAATATCTGAGGGCTCTCCTGGAAATCACATACGAGGGCAGGTCCAGTGAAAATTACATAAATCAAGTGTACAAAGGGAACACATGTTTTGTTGGAAACAGCTGCACAATTTACTTCCACAATAAAAGCAGCTCCACATCTGTGGTTCCCAAATTAAACATGTTTTCCCATTATATGCAATCACTCAGCAGGAATCTCACAACTCCGAGTGCAAAAAAGTCATCCAAAGGTGACAACAATCAGAAATTCAAAGCTGATTGTGGACTCTAATGGAGCCCAGCTTGTCGGCACTCCATCACAGTGAAGTCGGCAGCACTTAACCAGCATTTCCGTGCACATCAGAGACGCGTGTGCGGGTACAGGACGCGGGGAAGGAGGCTGCTGTAAACACCGTTTTCCCACTGGCGATTGCTCGCATAGCCGTTTCGCTTCCCCTTCACATTCGTATTGTAAACACCTGTCTTTTCTGCACTCCACCCCGCCCTCCATTCTCTCCTTACAGGGACAGCTCATCATCCAGCGCAGGCGGCTTCACTACAGTAGCTATCAATTCTGGCTACATCTCATATTCCATTCAGACACAGAGTAAACACACCGGCTTCATGTGGCTTTTCCGGGTAAACAACATCTGACATTTTGGAAAGGATCTCCAAGCAAAAGCACAACGCCACCGACAGACATCTTCGATTTATCGTTTTTAATCACACACTGTTTACCGTACATAATCCAGCAGCGCTTGTGGTTCTGTGCCATTGAGCATTGTGCTGTGGGATCACCTTTTGACACATCACTGACTAATCTGCCTTATTATCGTCCTGACGGCCTGGTCGTTAGCATTCTGGAAAAAGCAAGCGCGCGGATATGTTTGGGTCAGAGGATGATTGCTGAGATCATGTAGGAGGACTGCAGCGCTGCACTGAAACAAAGGATAAGACTGCTGAACGGTGACTGGTTTCAATTTACGATCATTTCAGTCCCTTGATTTGTAATTGGGCCACTGTTTCATCGATGACAGGGAAATTGAAATCATAAAATAGGCTGTTAGTCCTGACTTTAGTTTGGTTTGTTGGTCTCATTCATGGCATTTAATTATGTATATGTTTTGGTGCCGAGACGGCAGAAAAAACGACTAAAACGGTCGTTCGTGTATATTTGTTCTGATAATATAGAGATTGGAAACTGGGGAGCAATAATTTGCAATTTTCTGAAGGTTGGGAAACTTGAAGTGAAATGAATGGAGGGAGGGCTTCGGGTCTGGTCCAATACTGTCTGAAGTTTGCTTGTTTCTGATGATACGACAGAGTGCTGCAGATGCTCACGCACGCCTGTGTCTGCAGTGATCACTTTACACCAGGTATGTTTTATCAATCTCATAAAGGATTCACAGGAGATCTCGTGTAACAGGTGCTTCCGTTTTTACACATTACAATGTACAAGGCACGTGTACAATTGCTGAGTAAGTGAACCAAATGAAGGTGTCACAATTTCTTTTGGAGCTCAGACTGAACCACAACTTAAACACGTATGATGATGATAAAAAAATTGTTTGGATCAATCTGCGATCCTTCGAATGCCTCAGAGGGAAATTTGAATTCATTCGCGGTGACCGCGATCGCGTTAACATGCCGATATTTATCAGGCACAACAATCAACAGTCAAGCGTGTTAACATGCAAGCCTTTGCTGAGGGTAACATGAATAGTTAAGCGGGTAATTGGCCATAAACACTGTGGCGCTTGATGAAATATCACAGATTCCTCGGGTAAGTGTAATTTCCCCCTGTGGGAATCATTAGCGCTCCATCTAAAATTGGTGCTTGTCGATTGGTTTGTTGGTGGGAAGGCGAAACTTTAGTGGTTTTACAACATCATTTCTTCATCTGCTCAAGTCAAACTAACTTCCTGTATTAAAATACAATAAGTCACATCTTATTTTCTATTACTTGCTTGGATAATTATGGAACTGTAATTTGTTCTACTGATGAACAATGAGGAAGTTAAGAGAAAAAAAAAAGGCAAACACAATATGCTGGGATAAAATTAGCATTTAGATGGATGTTCTTAGTCAAAACATGTCCTTTAAAAGGAGCTGTGCTGATTTGAATATTGCATTTCTACTGTATATGATGAGCTGCAAAAAAAAAAAAATAAAAGGAAGATGCTATTTTTGCTTTCACTAAGCCTGTACGACACCGTGAGACACTGTAGTCTGTGTTTACAGTTGCATACAGTATACAGACGTGCTTGTGAACGTGGAGGTCCGTCTCCTTGTTAGAGCAGGAAACTGCGCTTTTCATACCTATTTAAAGTCGAGCCGAAGCAGATCTGGAAACTTTCGAGGCGCAGCGTGATCTTCAACCCACAGAATAATGTTAGAAGGAAAAAAAAAAAACAAGCAGCTGCTCTCCAAACGAACATAGAGCGGAGAAAACAGCGAGAATCGACGCTGCAGAGCCACGAAAAAGAGTGCGGACCACCATCGGAGTGAGCTGGGGAGCACGTAAACCAGCGTTCACTGGTGATTAGACTCATCACGAGGTCACAGATCAGCAGATTAGGCAAAGAAATTACAGATAACAATTCAAGATGAAATCTGACTTTTCCCGATAAACTAAAAGAAGAAACTCTTGTTAATCATTGCAGCTGGAAACAAAAAAAGATCCCATCTGCAGCTGTGGGGAGTCGTTAATTGAAGAAACAAATCTCCCAGCGTCCCATTCTCTTTCGCTGCGCACATAATGAAATTCGCCACCTAAAATTGTTTATTTGACAGCCTTGACCTCTCTCAGTCTTCATTCCCAGTGTAATGGAACAGCCCGCGGTGGGAGGACTGTGTCGGGACGTGGATAATATCAGAAGATTTGTCCGGCGCCGCCTGAGTCCGGCCCTGCTCCAGCATGTGGCCGCCGCGGCTGATAACCTAGGCTCGGTACACGCGAGGCGGCACGGAAAATATCAATTTGCTCCCGGTGCCATTAATTCTCAACCAGCGTCCCGCGCTCCGGGAGAGTCTGGCAGATAAAGCAGCCTTTGAGCCACAGATACAAAGTCATTTAGCACCAAGTCTACAACAGAGTGCAGTGTAAAGGTGGTGTCTGGTGCAGATTACTTGGCAGCGAGGCAATTTGAAAGACTAAACTGAAAGTTAAAATATTAGGAAAGTGTGAAATCAAAGTGCAGATTGACTAAAGGGGCGCAGTTTGTTATAATTATCCCTTGACGTGCGAGCTGCTCGGCTTTATCTATGCTTTGGTGCGCTCACTGTGAAAACAGTGGGAAAAAAGTCCTTTGAAAGTCGATGAAAAACACTCAAATCTCAGGAGAAGTGGGAAGAGAATGAGCCAGTCTGCTTTCCCTCATAAATCAAAGCACATCAGAAGACAAGCGGCAGCCCCTGGTTGCAACAGGTTGTCTCACTCCTCCCTCGTTGCTCCTCCCTTTTCCTTCTACTTATGCATGCAAATAAGCCTCCGCGAAGCCGGGGCTTGTTTACTGAGGAACGTCTCTAGATTACACATGCATTTAAACAAGCGTCTCTCAAGTAGGCCATCTCGAATGGATGCAGATACAATGAGCATTTAGTGAGAAATCTTCGCTTGGAAGCAGCAGCGATAAACATTCTGCTCCATCTGACGCTCCCCCCACCCGTTTTTGATTGCCAATGTGACTGCGACGCGTTCAAGAGGGAGCCTGTTTGCATGTCGCACCTGTCAAACGGCCGTAACAACATCTGAGGCTCCGGCTGCAATCATTGGCTTCGCGGCTCCCTGCTGTCTGAACATGCTCCCCCGCACGCCCCGCGTCCCGTCTGGCCTGTCAGCCGACCGTCCGGCGTCCGCGGCTGAGGCTAGATAATGGTAAAGTGACAAGCCCGCGGCACTCCGCACGCGCCACACAGGTGATGTTTCTAAGAGCCCCCGCCCCCCCCCACTTCAGATTGTCACTGTGTCGCCGCTGGACGGCTGCCAACAGATAGCGGGGCCTATCTCGTTTAGACAGGAACAAATGAGGCGAAAGATAGAGCCCAAGCCGATCCGCGCCATCGTGACTTATCGCTCCGTCCAGAGGCCATTTCAAAACGGATGTCGGCTAATTATACAAGCTGCTTCCTATGCAATACTTTGTTTCTCATGAGCAAATGTTGAAATGTTTCTTTTTCCACTACAGGGACAGATTTTTTTTTTGTGAAGCGCTTGTTAGTTTCTTCACATGTACACGAGAGAGAGAGCGAGCGAGCGTACACGAGGACAATAAAGGACCTTTCTATTAATTCAGCTGCTGATGGAGGCCATTTGTTCCTCTTGAAGGGCTCGAGTCACCCCTGCATGCACAAAAACGCTGACTCGAGGAGAGTGGCTGCAGATTCCCGCGACGCCGAGACGCTTTTGTTGGCCCGTTTTGTTTCGCCAGTATCGCCACTGGTAATCCGAATGACAAGGGGACAGGACGCCACGGAGGCCCGCTGACGCGATCGATGCAGGTGACGGAGCCCAATCGATACGCAAATCAAATGCTTTTGTCGCGACCGCGCTCGCGGGCCTTCGAGGTCTCGTTTTCATTCGGGTTTTCAACAAAAAACATCCCCTCCGCCTGACTTCTCTCACCCAGGATTACCTTATCTGTCTGTTTTCAACCATCTTCATTAAAAATGTACCAATAATTGATGTCAAAAGCTCTCACAGCCCTTGCCAAATTCATTCACACAATACTCAAAGGAGTGCTCGGAAGAAAAAGTCAGATATCGCTTCATGTTAACCGGGGGACAACAGGAAATTAATTAGTAACAACTACAAATAAAAATGAGGTCAGTGACTCAAGAGGGGAAGGCTTTTTTTTTTTTTCCATTGAGAAACGCAGAATGACGACACGCTGTAAAAAATGCAAAGTCCTAAGCGGTTTAAGAGACTAAAACACGGGGAAGTGAGACACACCTGAACCTTCACAGTCAGGTCTCTTGGTTTATTCATGCTCGCCTTTGTGCCACGACGGACTGAAAATAACAGCATTTTTTCGTTTTCTTAGCTGTAACTGCATCTACATCTTTCTTTTTTTTAAACTCAGAGGATTGCTGCAGCCGATCCCAGCTGACATTGGGCGAAGACGGTAAACACCCTGGACAGGTTTGCCGGTCCATCACAGTGCAAACACAGAGGGACGCACGATCACATTCACACCTCTGAACAACGGAGAGCGATCGATTGAGCTCATATGCCTGTTTTTGACCTGTGGGAGGAAACTGGAGGGCCGGAGGGGAAACCAAAGCAGAGGGCGAACATAAAACTCAAGAAAGTCACAAAGCAGGTAGCTTCCAGCTTCTAGCAAGAGCAGAACCCACCACACCACCCTGCTGCTTGTCACATCAGTCCAAATCTGTGAAGAAATCTCCATTTAAAAGCATCTCTCCGACAATCTTCAAAAACACTGACTCTGGGCTGAGATGTACGTTTGATTGACTATGATAAATTGTGAAAAGCACAGTCAGCTCAGCCAGTAAGCGAATCTGTCAGTAATCTGACAGATCCCCCAAAAAAGTCATTAACTGAAAACTTCTTTTTCATGTTGGGAACCAAAAACCGCGAAGGCAGCGTTTAGACGTACATGAGTTCAAAGACGCTGAGATGAATAAACATGGATTACGCCTCTCCTGACCTCAGACGCCTTCTCAATACACGCAGAAGTCAACCAGAAGTGGCGAGATACAGAAAACGCCCCAAAAAATGTCGGCAGCGTCGCGACGCCACGCGCCCGCAACGCCGTCATGCCCAACATCTTCGCTCGTACCGGCACAGCGAGTCTCCGTGGACGCGACGGTCTGCATCTGAGATGGACTCTGACATAATGAGGATCCGACTCCCTGCAGCAAGACTCTCCATCGCTCTGTTAGCAGCACTGATGCAGAGTGAAACAGTCTCAAACTAGATCGATGCCTTTTTTTTTCTTCCTCTCCTCTCCCTTACCCAAGCATGTCCTCTGCAAATAAACGTGTCTTTGAATAAAGTTATTCTCGTCTCACGG
>JAUESE010000092.1:16768351-16778654 GCA_032274725.1 Malacoctenus triangulatus
TTCCTCTCCTCTCCCTTACCCAAGCATGTCCTCTGCAAATAAACGTGTCTTTGAATAAAGTTATTCTCGTCTCACGGACAAAAATGGCGAGTGATGGCTGAGAAATTCACTCTGCATCGAAGCTGACCACCCACGACAGTTAATATGATTCCTTAACCAGAATCCACTCTCAGGCGATATTGAATCGGTGGCAAAAAAACATACTCATAAAAACATTCTGGTGTAGACCAGCGCGAAAGGTGATTGCTTTTTCGGGAGGACTCCTCACCACAATTACGGCCACAACACTTTCTGTGACTGGCTCACATTAAATCTCCCTTGTTAGTTTCTGAAAGAATCCAAAAAGCTGCGGCAACCTCTCCCCGCGAAGCGAAAGAATCTGTCCTTCGTGCTTCAGTCATTTATGCGCTGCTCCCAACTGTGTCAGAGGGACGAAAATCCCTTCGAAAACATTTTTTTTCAAAGTGATAAAAGCCGGCCTACAGAGAAATCTTTCATTCTGCCACCAGACTTTCACAAAAATTAGAGGAAACGCGAAAAACAGGCTGCAGGACAACGTCTTCCCCCTCACGTCTCTTTAAGCTCCTCGGTGACGAATGAACTTGAGAAGCGTTCGGCTTTTGAAGGCAGAGGAACGACTTCCGACTGAGGCGAACGGCGACGTGCTTTTATGAACCAATTACCGGGCTCTCAATAATATTGACAGAGGCCGGCAAACACACTCGCAGGGCCCCGCGTGTGAGGCGAGACCTGCCGCTGTCCTTGTCTTGATTACATGGTGATTTCGACATTATTACAATCTATACTCGCAGTTTAATTACACTCCCGGTGAGTCGGTTTCCTAAATCACAATGTGACTCTGCTGCTCAAACAGAACGCAGGTTCAGTGCACCGTGCACGGCAGTAAATTACAACACAGCTACATTATGTACGGCCACTGCAGAGTATTTAGAGAGCCAGTCTGGGGCGTACTCATGCTTTCTATGTACTCGGGGGGGGTGGAAAGCGCTTAACACATACACACTCAATGCTTGCATGAAAGAGGCCCATTAATTCCATTATGACTGGCTGAAATTTTCCCATAAAGCTCAGCACAGCATTACAAACTTTTCTAAGGCCCATGTGTTTTAGATGAATAATGCAGAAAAAACAAACTTAAAATGTGCGGTTTGTGCTTAGCACAGCTAATCAGGCCTGGGAGTTCAGAACTGTCAAAAGGAGAACAAGAAACGCAGAGTTACTTAGTTTGTTCCGGCTGTGTGACTGCTGCTCCCAGGGCGCACCTGCTTTCACTTTTCATCTGCTCATTTAACGCGTATTTATCTCTTTCTTACTTCTTCCGATCCGAACGGTAACCGTTAACCGTCCTTGTGCAGGACCGCCACTGGATGTTTCGCCGCAGCCGAGTCGAGACGCAATTCCGGGAGAACATACGGCGCGTTGGCACGGCGACAAAACGGAGCGAAAGTTATGTTTCCGCGTGAAATTTAGGAGTTGCAGCACTTTCAGCTTGACCAAAGCGCGACCGGCCTCAAATGGTCGATACGTGCAGGGACTATATTTCTGCACGAAGCCTCCCACCCTACACCCTGGTCCTGATCCTTATTGGGTTTCTCCTTAATCATACGTCACTGGACTCGGCCGAGTTCGACTGTCCTGTAATCGTGAAAGCAGCCGCGTGTTTTTGTTATTTATGAGGGAAAATCACCGCATTTAAAAGCAGGTAGAACAAGCAGGAAGTACAACGTCGCCATTTGTGTCCTTTCATGAAAATGTTTCGGTTTCCTGAGTTATCACGACCCCCCACCCCCCACCCCCCACATCAAATCGCAATGGAAACAACCATAAGTAGTAGTAATAGAGTGGAGTAAAGGTGAGTAGTGCTAAAGCTGTGCAATGAGAAAGTGTCATGTGTGGTCATTGCAGGGTAAAATTGAGTGTAAAAAGCAGACGGGGTGAAAAAAAAACCCCTCTATTTAAAAATATATCAATCACTGTCTCCGTTTTCCAGTTGAATTGATTTTCTGCATTTTACCCCAAAATAGACCAAAAGATTTTTGATGTCTGCCCCCAGGAGAAAAACAAGAATGACATGATGTGCATGTCATGGAAAAGAGTGAAATATCTGAGAGTGAGGCTGAGTCACCTCTCGGGTTAGCTGTCATCAAACATCAATGTGTTCACCTCTCTTGCTCTTGGGAAAAACAGTCCATTCCCCCCCTCCCCTCCCCTCCCCCCCCCCTCCCAGCCTGCCTTCATGCTTCGCTTCTCCCCACCGAGGGAAAAAAGGGACGGCGATTTGGGACCGCCAGCTTGTCCTCTCAGAAGGGGACTGGAGGAAAAATCTGGCCAGGCCCATCTGTTTTCGCTCACTTGTGAATGGTGCCCAAGGAACAATGCGCAACCAGTGTGAGCAAACTCAGAACGCGGTCACGATGGAGATCTGAAATCACGAGAAGCAACAACTGTAATGGGTGGATTCTGCTTGGAACAGAGGAGGGGGAGGGCATTAATGGGCTGACCCCAAAAACGCGCCACCTCATCCTTTTGCTGAAATTATCACTGGATGAAACGCGGCGATAGGGATTGGTCTCACCACGTTGATGGTCACACACACACACACACATACACACACACGCAGGCAGGCAAAAGGTCCACGCTGATAATTACTCCGGCTCAGTCTGGATGAATGAGATCATTCACTGAAGGCGGCAGTGACCCCATAATGAACTTCTCAAATTAGGCTCCTTTACCTAGCCTCTGCCCACACCTAGACACACTCCGTCTCACTCTTTTGTATTCCGCCGCCGTCCAAAGTCACCCATTACTGAAGCATGGGTGGCCTAATAAGAGAAATGGAGACATCTGTGCAGAAATAATGACAACTGACTGGGAGTGAAAACAACACATGGTGAGACACGAGGGGGTTTCTACGCCAATTTCTGACTTCATTAAGCTATAAATTTCTTATAGCAGCAAATGGCCAAAACGTGTACTTAAATGGATACAAATTGCAAGTATAAAGCAGAAGGACACAACAGAGGCAGGCACGTCATTCATTAAGGTTAGGTAAAAGAAACAACAACAGAGGAGAGGAGAGGTAGAACGCTCTTCTCTCTTCCACGCGTTTCTTGCATGACTCGTATTCTTCGACAGGCAAATCACACAGACGCGCTACCTGGTCAGCCGTCATTCGCGGGGAGAATACATACAATTACTGACAAGTCTACTGCACGTCTGCTGCATTTCTAGTATGCCATGAAACTGTCAGGGCCTCGCTAAAAAGTGAGATCAGAGACATCCCTCTGTGCCCCAGATAGAATACTGAAGGGATGGAACCAGGCGAGTTTTACATGTTTCCTTTTTATGTAAGACTTAGCATGCTGCAGGCTACCAGACTGCCTCAGATTTCTGATTTCAGGACACATCGCAGCCCTGATAACTTCTGAAATAGAAAAAAAAGGACATGCAAAGCAAATGTTCCTCCATGTGTGGAAATACAACTGGTAATTGCAAATCGATGTAAAATAAACAAGTGGAACCAATTGCTTTCCTTGTGTGATAAGACGCGGGCAAAGTCAAGGGTACAGTCTAGAACTCGGCGCCGATAAGGAGGAGAGCGAATCTGCATGCATGAGGAACGGCAATAATCCTTATTAGGTTTACACAGTCTGTCAGCGAGTCAGTTATCTGGCTACTGTAGCAGTGAGGGATCTTGACTAGTTGCTGCATCCCCCCCCCCCCCCGCCCCCCCTCTCTTCAGGGAGAATATCAGAGCCTGTTGTGAGCACACCTCATGCACATCAAATAGGAGTCAAGCTCAAATTGGATCAGACGTAACGAGAACACTGCAACAACCTCCTCTGATGAAGATCTGGGTTTCACTCTGGAAACAACAAGATAGGCATACATTTCGAATCACAACAAACACTCTGATACATCGGTGGGGGTCTAAATTTTACATTAAGAGGCATGTGCCACATTCGAATGTCCCATTAAAAAAATAACAGCTGGGAAAAAGAAAAAAAAAGAAGAAAGACACGTGAGGCGCTCAGTGAAGATGATCCAGTCAGAGTATGCACCGATGCATTTCTGTCCAGAGAGCTACAATATGTTGCATTTTATGGCTGAGTTACAACGCAGCAGTAATCTGCAACGGTTCGGCTGCATAAATCAATAAGTGCGCTAATGTTTCGGGCATAAATCTGTCTCTCATTCGTCACGGCTAAACGTCCGAGCCGCGGCGCGCGCCCGGCGTCGCGTGTCGAAGCCCGGCTGGTCCTGCGTCCAATGGCTCATTGCCATTCGTGCGGCGAATGCCCGAGAACCCAGAACCAAATTCGAGATGACACTTCCAAAATACACGCATTTAAAGTCAATCTGCTGCTCATATTTTCGGCCTATTGTGGTAGCAGCCCCCACCCCCCGGCCCCCTTGCGTCCTGGGTCTCTAAATGCGTTTAGAGGAGGGGAAGAAGATAGATGAGTGGAAACAAGCTCTCAAGAATGCTGCGTGGGTTGTTTGTGTGGTTTTTATGGTGGGAAAAAGAAGCCGGCTCTATTGAATCAACTCAGGTAGTGTCTCGGGGGAAATTGGTCCTCGAGTCAGTCATTGATGCACCCTCAGCCCACAGATGATAATCTCTGGAGAATTCAGGAAGCTGAACCTGCAACACGAAAGCTCGTTCTCTGTTGAACTGAACTTCAGGTTGGTCAGACTTAAGCATTTCGCAGGAAAACACTTTTCGACTTCAGTCTTTCTACCAAAACACTTCCAGTTTCCAAAGGAAGGCATCGATTGAAAATTACCCCATGTTTACGTTTTAAGAAGCCGCATATAGATCAGACAAGTCAATAGTTTTTACTTGGACGGTGGACATAAATTTAGAATACAACCCTAAGCTGAACACTTGTGAAAACATCCACTTTCACCAACATTAAAGCATGACCCTTCAGAATAAAAGCACAGGACGAGTCTACTCTAGATTCATAAAAGTTTCCGACTCTGGTTTCCTTGAATCCATCAATGTTTGAACTGGCAAATCCTTCGGCCAACACCGTGTGACCTACCGCCCCCCCCCAGGTTAGAAACGACTGTTCTTTCCTAGTCAAGCATGAGCAGAGCACCCTAGAAGTGTCTTTAGTCACTCTATGATGATCATCTGTAAGCTTCCTTGATGAAGCTGGAAGTGAGAAATGATGGGGAAACATCGAGCCACTGTAGTTCGCCTTTAGCTGTCAGTAAAAAATGCAGAGTAATCAAAGTAGCAAGCTGTTCAAACACTCTACATTAATTCGCTGCTTAGGTGCAGATTAGCATTGATTGTTTTTCCTGAGGTGAGAAGAGAAGGTGAGGATGGAAACAGCAGAAACCAGAGTTTACAGCAACTCCTGAGGCACGACGACGCAACGTCACACCGACTGCATAATAACGCTGCCTGCTTGCAAACAAGAACCTGGAACACTATCAAATTAAAAAGAAAATGATTGCGTTTCACAGACAGCAAATTGAAAGAAAATGAGCTTTTTTTACCATTTTTATAAAAGGTGGAGTGAATTGGAGCCTGCTGCAGGAGATACTTGGGGCGATAGCTGCGCTCCCCAAAAAGCCCGAACTGAAATCACGAAGCTCAGCGTGTCTTTTTATCGAGTCCCTTTATGTCTACAGCCTCTTCAGATTGTCGTTACATTAAACCTGAAAAGCAACAGGAACTACGTTAATTTGCTAACGGACGAGGCATCTCTTACTTCATAATACCGATATCTCTGCACCAAATTGAATTTAACAAGGAACCGTGAAATCACTCCACACTGTGAAGCTGCAGAGGAGCTTGTTTTTTTTGTTGACAGCTTGCTTTTCACGAGCTTCGAACAGTGACTCGATGCTCTGCGCAGGCAGTTTTCAAATCCAAAATGCACAAACAAAGAACGTATAAGACCTTTCTGATCAATAACCCAAATACATTCCCTATGATGGTGTTTTCTGTTTCACTGTTCTGCAATATAAACACCTTATTGACTACACAACGGAGATGCTGCCTCCTCGACTGCCTGAGGTGCACAATTTGGCACATAGTCATTACAAAAGATCCTGCTTATATATGCAGAACTAATGACACTCATCTTTTCCCCTCGTTTCTCCATTCTCTCCGCTCTGGTCTGTATTTAGAAAAGCACAGTCTCTCCGTTTCATGTGCTGGTGCATGTGAAAGATGCGAGATCTGTGGTTGGAGGCTCGGTGCAGCTCAGGCTGTTAATGTAGCAACTCACACCATCGTGGCTGCAGAGAACGTGTGTTTTTCAGGTGGCATTAAGGAGTCTTTCTGATATGTCTCATTAAACGGAGATACTGGAGTCCCCTGGATGTATTTACACCTCCTACCTGTAAAACGAAGGTCACTCCTGCATGAAGATGAATGAACGAGGGAGGAACCTGAATACTTGATGTACTGAAGACTGCCAGAGTCAATGCACTCTGATTTCTCTTCCTTGAAGCCACTGTTTTGTCATTTGGTTTCTGGGATGTTCACCTGTCACTCCAAGTCAGCGCCACGTAGCCGAGACTGCAGCAACTGGACTGGATTAAAACTGCACCTGCAGCTGTGCCGCTTTATGCTAACTGAGCAAGACACTTCTAACTTTCTATTATAAATCCTCCGCAGGGGGTAGACGATTTAAAAGAGCCATACAGCTGATTCGAAGTCCTTAGTTGGCATTTTTAGAGACATTTATCTAATAAGCGTCTCGGTAAGTTATTAACTTGTTGCGTTTTCCAGCTTCTCATGTGTATCATAATCACCCTTTTATATAACGGAAACACCAACAACTCATCAAGTCTGGAACCCCTCCCATTGAAACAGTGATGAGTGATGGGATGGGGATCCTAATTCCCCCTCCTGCAGAAGCACCACCTACCTACTGCTTTCCAGCTTAAAATGCACCTCCAATTCTCCTACTCTATTACGCCGACCCCCTAGAGTGAAACACAGCAGCTCCATATCCCAGCTGATCTGCAACATGAGCTAATGAGCTCAGCGGCACCGCACAGCACGGCCGGGAAATCGAAGCAGCCGGAGAGAGACGTGTAAATTAGAGTGAGCCCCCCAGACGATCCGCTGGACAAAGGCGGGCATATGGAGATATTTACCAAGCAGGTCGGCCAAACTGAATCAAGGCCCAGTAATCTATAGGGGATGCTAATTACAAGACTTCATGATTAAAATGCATAGGAATATAGTGGTATCCCCTCGTGTGAATGCGGTAGAGAATCTAAAAGCAAGGGTCTCAGGCGAGACATGCTGGTTATGATCAATTTAATGAAATTCAAGCAAATCGCACCATATGAAAGAGTGATCTCAGTGATTTTGTGGATGCTTAACTTGTGATCGGTGGAATTGATTCACGAACGAGCACCAATGTGAGCCTCAATACTGATTAGAACCAACACGTACCCCGACTCGGAGGTGCAAAATGTATCGGGGCCGACTGGTTTACACTGATGCTGCCGTTTCAAATCCAGTCAGTGCAGGAGCGAGCGATGCACAGCGCATTGATGGAATTAAACGCATCTGACAGCGCAGCACATACAGCTTGTTTCATCATCTTGCAGGGCGCGCTCAAGTCCCATCCATTTTCCTGCGCCTAAATCCCTGTTTCACCTGGCAGTGACTGATGGAGTTCAGCTGTGCCTCTTGTGAAGAAGAAAAGAAGAAAAAAAAGGGGGGAAGTTGGTTACAGTACATGCTCTCTTCAGCCATAAAGGACGACTGAACTTTTCATGTGCCGATAGAGAGAATGAAAAACAGGCAAATTGCTTCGGTGCCGCAGACGGGAAACCCCAGGGGGTCCCCGTCTGAGGTGAAAGCAAAGGGACAGCTTGTGTGGAAATTTTATTGGAAATTGTGAAACCAAACGCAGACGTTTGCACGCACTCAGACAGATCTCACAGAGCACCTTGAGTCTGTCAATAGGTTTGCTCTTTGCGGCGTCAGAGCGTGGGTACATTTGGAAACGTAAATGTCAAATTCAGTGATTAAATCGATGGGCAAACTAATCTGCCGCTGCCTCCGACCAAATGGTTTATAAATCCTGCCACAATCCAGTAAGTAAGCAGAGGAATTCATGAATGCTAAACACATTTGGTTTTCTCTCTTCTAACAAAGGAGCAGCTTTGATAGTACCACCCCTCTTGTACTTGTAGGACAAGACTGCTGAGCTGACACTTTCCCTTTAAATATGAATATCAAATGAGACAAATTGAGACTGGAGCGTTTGATATGGCACGATAATGGCACTGCGAGGATGGAGTCACTCAGTCACTGTATGCTACAGTAGAACCTCTTTAACAAATGAAACGAGCTCAGGCATGAAATTACTCAAGCTGTAGTAGAAATCACCAATCCAAGGTGTCACGGGGCTTTATCGGATCTATTTTCTTTTAACTATTTATTTTTTTAAGGAAAGAGTCACTGGACAGGATGAATAAATGCAGCAGTGGACAATAAATTCAATGTTGAATCTCAGAGTTGAGGATTAGAGCCAGTGACTGCAGAGAACACGTTGCCAAGCAAGAGGTTGAAATCCTTGCTCCCAGCAAGAGCACCAACCCCGATACGGTCTCCAGGCTGACACCAACAGGACTTAACATCAATCACCCCATCAGGCTGGTCAAACAGACACTGAGAGCGAGAGCGAGGAGAGAGAGAGAGAGAGAGAAAGAGAGAGAGAGAGAGAGAGAGAGAGAGAGAGAGAGAGAGAGAGAGAGAGAGAGAGAGAGAGAGCGCCCCGGCACAACAGATGCCCTTTTCCAACTCAACTGCACACTTTGTCAGACATTGTCACACCACAAAAGCCATTTGCTTTGATGATGTCGGCTTTAGCTGCGAGTTGTCCGAAGGAGTCGTGCTCCCAATCCTTCACCGCACAACCCCATACTACTCTAATCTGACCGAAACTCCCCCCCCCTCCAGCTCAGACTCTTCTAATCCCTTATAAGAAAGAAGAGCCAGATGGTCATGAACAACTGCTGGGGGGCCTGAGGATGAGCGCATGTATGGAGATGCCTGGAGTGCTTGGGACTGTTTACCTTGTGCGTCAAGTTACCACTGTAAGCCCCGTGCAGTGGATGGTGTGTGGGTGGCGAGTGTGCTTCTAAGGATGACCGCTCTGAGCGTGTATGCACAGCAAGTGTGTGCTCATGCATGTGCGCACAGCCAGAAAGGAGAGACCCCTTGCAGTACCTGGTGTCAGGTTACTGCAGAGCACCATTCCTCTTTCAGCCCAGGGATGAGATGTCAGGACTTAAGAGGCAAACCTCAGTACCAGCTGCAGTAACCTTGTGATTCCTCGAGTGTCAGGGGTAGAGCAGCACCGTCCCAGGGGTGTCAGGATACAACATACCTCTCCACCTCCTCTGACGGTCCCAGAGTGCCCAGCCACCCCATCCCAAGCCGTCAATGACGGCTGAACCCTTTATTCCCCGCACTACTAACCTTCAAATGGGCGGGCTGCTGCCCCCAGACTCCGCCGTGCCAGTCAGACAACCCCCAATGAGCCGCGAGCTGTCACGGGCTGATGGAGCGCCCCACCGGCGTCCCCGCTGCATCCTAACCTCCGCGCCACCCCACTTCCTTCCCACGGGACCCTGATTAAACTGTCATTAAAATGATCTAGTGGTCGAGGGAAAACAAGAGTATCAATCTGGAGGACTGGATGGGAATTCACTTGCTGGGTACTCATTAAACCAACATTACCAGAGTGAAAATTCAATTATTGCACAGCAGGGGGATGAGCTGCACTGGGGAAGGTCCATAGCTACTTAAGTTCCCCACGGTCCCTCACAAATACACACATTTACACACACGCAGACTGACGTCAAAACACATAATGGCAACCACTCTCAAAGGAAGCACTTCTTCATGCTCACATGGTGGCTTTATTATATTCCTGTGAAGGCCACCGACGAGGACTCGATGCATCCCGATAACTGGAAGCATGTTGGGTCCAAAGCCTCTTGTGCATCACAGTATTGGTTGTGTGCAGTAGCTAGTTAACAGTGGTAGGTTTTTGACACGAAAATGGGGTTAAGCCTTGCAAGAACCTGGAAAGTAAATGCCTTCATACAAATCCCCTGTGGCTGGCTCTTAGGAAGCAAGTGGATAAATATGACCTCATGACCTCTGCTAAAGGCTGAGTGACACCAGTGCTCTGAGGCAGCTTATGATCTATTACGCGAGCCAAGCAGGCTGGAACTCACGCGCAAGTAACTGATGAGGGCCCCATGTTGATGTTTGGTCCAATCCATG
>JAUESE010000092.1:16824870-16837763 GCA_032274725.1 Malacoctenus triangulatus
TCCAGTAAATTTGTAGACACTGGAAGTTTTCCAAAAAAGTTAAAATAAACATAAATTTGATGTCAACTAAAATGTGATTTGAACTGAGATTATTATTGAGTCTCCAACACGAGAGGAAAAATGTGTTACAACGTGAAAACACCTCGTTTTATTGACTCAATTAAAATTACAAGAGCATCCTCGGCTCCTCCTCAGGCAAAGTGTTTCCAGCAGGTTACTCAGCAGTGCACTCGAGGCATCGCTGTGATTTTACAGAGTAGTTGGAGCCAGCTGGTCTGAGACATCACAGTTTTCCCTCAGTGACCTTGCAGGGCCGCAGCAGAACACCGTGTCACTGCACAAACATGAGATAGCATGTCAAGGTGACTGGGCAGGGCTCGTCTCTCTCACACCCATGCAGCCGTGCCCATATGCAATTCCCTTTATCTTTCGACGCAGTCTTTGTCAAGCACACTACCGAGATCAAACACAACGCACACACACATACACACACACAGAAGCTTGCACAGGGGCACACAGAGCTCCACAGCCAGGTACACAGAATATCAAAGCACTTGCTCTCCAGCATGAATGATGGTTCTCCAGGAGCGCCTTCAGATGAGAGGAGCAGGAGGTGTCTGCGGGCTGATTTAGCGCCTCAATCTCATACAAGAGGGGGGTCACTTTTCTCTCGCCGGGATGACTTACGAGGGCAGGCCCGCTATTTTCATTTCCATTTTATTTTGAGAAATGGTGGCTAAAGTTTCCCTCGATCTTTCGCAGGGACTTATTGCATTTGCGTTCCGAAGGTCGGCGTTTACTCCAACAGCCCAAGAAAAAGGGAGTATTTCTATACGGCAATGTCATCCTGTTTCTCAACGAGGATAGTAAGGGTGGCTTGATATGTTTCTAATTTCCCACGCTATTAGACGTAGAGCAGCGGAGGATTCAAGAGAGCAAAGAGCCCTCTATCACCGGTTGGCACAAAGTGACGCTAAACGCAGCGGAGGCGTTCCTGCTTGTTCCAGACAGACGCAACTGTCATTTTCCCAGTTTTGCGCCTACGCAGTTTAATTAGCGAATGCACTTGTGCATCTGCTTGGCCATGAAAGTAGGTTTCAGAAAAAAAAAAAAAAGGAACTGTAGTCATGCCCACTGCTATCTTGAAGCAGCAGAAAGTGAGTGTGCAGCCGAGAAAAAAAACCTCCAGAAAGCCCGTTCTGAGCACACAGTACAGTATGTTCTTGTTATTCCAAGCGTGCGTGAACCCGGCGTTTGTCACGCTGAATGATTCTGCCGTTCCTTTATCAAAAGCCGGAGGTGTGTTTGTTGCTTACGGAGGATTTCTTCAGAGTTTATTGAATACCTGCAGGAGAGCAGCGGGGCCTCTGTGTGCGTCACCGCAGAGAGTCGGTGCGCATTTACGGGCCGACATGACTTCATTATTTACTTATAAATTATTCCAGACGTGTAGGATGGGATCAGTCGGGATCTGACGGCAGATGATATTGTGCACTTTTCCTCACTTCAGACAGGTGAGCTGTCACACTGTCACAGATCATTTGTTGCACGGTGGCTGCCCTCAGTCTTGAAGAGCAGCTGTCATTTTCACTTCTTCCACTACTTGTCAAATCCATCCTTGTGCCGGCATTGGGCGAAGATTTGGAGCACCGGCCTCCAAATAAATACAAGAAATGGCTTTTAATTGTTTGGGTTTCTGAGTCACATCTGAAGCACAGTTCGGATGATAAGAAAAGTGAACATTTCTGAAGTATTAGCTGCATTTTTTTGTTAATATCCATCAATCTTCTATATGTGCCTTATCTGACTGAAGGTTTGCAGGAGGATATAGAGTCAATCTGAGCTGACGGTGAGCGGAAGACAGAGTAGATGCGTCGCCAGTCCATCACAGGTCTAACAAAGGAAATCAGATAAGCTGGTGCACACCTGCAGGAACGGCGACGCCACCGGGTAATCTGACACAAATCCCCTTGGACGGAAACTGGCGGTTCGGAAAACTATGCTATAGACTCGCGCGTCACTCGCGTGTATTCGGCGCCACAGATGGTTGCAGATTTAACACAAAAACTTCACTCTCACTCGACACACACTCGTACTTTTGTCCAAGAGATTTTTCCACATTTTGAAGGAGTCAGTCAAGCGAACTTGACAACAGCTTTGCTGTTACTTTTTCCTGAATCTCAACGGTGCGGCCATAAACTGCCACCCGTACATGTGCAGAACTAGAGGTGGGCGCCCTTCGAGTCCTGCACGGTCTCTGTGTGTTCTTGCTTCAGCCCACCTGAGTGCGACGAGGCTCGTTATCAGCCGAGCTTCAGCTGTGCTGGGGCCTTGCATGTATTTGCGTTCCTGCTCTGACACACCTGAATCTAATTAACGTGTCCTCCTGAAGTCCTCCTAAACTCACTCAAGCATGGGAGGAACATGTAAACTCCTCAGAGGACAGCTGCAGTCCTTTCACTGTGATGCTACAGTGAGAACCACGACACTGCAGTGCAGCCTTGGAAAACTTACCAGATGCCAAAATGTAGACAAGCAGGCACCTGAATGCACGTTTGCTCTGGGCTTTATGCCTGCGCACTGTCAGCACTTAGAATCGATCCCGGTATGTTTGTACTGATTTAGTACGGAGGCATTGTTCATTGACATACAATGTCTGGGTCTATTCAGCCTAACAAACGGAGACCCAGGTTTGAACCTTACTCTGGGATCTTTCTTTCCTTTATCATTTCAAAAAAAATCTATCTTTTTTTTTTTCCTGCACACGTTTGTTGAAAGAATTTTAAAGCAAGGACAAGACAGAATAAAGTGGCTTTGGGCTTTTTCATTTATTTTGATTTTTCTCTATCAAAAGGTACAATGTCAAAGTACCTGAGGTCAAATGGAGAGTGAAAGGCTGTGTGCGTGGTTTGATGGGCAGGCTCAACCGGAGAGAACACAATAGAGTTAAGGAGCGAGGGGTGAATGAGCATGATGTTCATATGTGATTGTGAGAAAAAGTGAGGACGAATACTTGGTAACAGAGCGAGGCGCACGGCAACTGGTGGACACAATTAAACGCCGCAAAAAAAAAAAAAACCTCGGTGCAACCGGAAAAAAGGAAGACTGTTTGTTCCTTTTATTAGCGAACTGAATTCATTAGGGTGCCACTGATGCACTGCGTAACAAGCAAATATAATAACATTACATCATTTGCTCCTCATCATTACGCGTTTGCCTCCTTCCTGTTCCCTGGGGGGGTGGGGGGGGGGGGCTGTGGAGCCAACTGGACAGCCAACTCTAAACAGCGGCACGAGAAAAAACAAAGATGGCTGTCAGCTTTCATTTAGGCGAACGCTTGAAAAGCATTTCCACACCAAGTCACGCTCAGGAGATAAATGACACTTTCTGGTCATCAGGATCGGCACAGTGGAGTTAGTAATGTTCCTATAGCTATAAACAGAGTGTAATTTGGCTTGCGACGCGATCACTCACTCCCTGTGAGCTATATTTACCATCTGTGGCCCTTTACCCTGTTTGTGTCTGTATGCAGCATGTGGAGCATG
Source organism: Malacoctenus triangulatus (assembly GCA_032274725.1). Taxonomy (NCBI): domain Eukaryota; kingdom Metazoa; phylum Chordata; class Actinopteri; order Blenniiformes; family Labrisomidae; genus Malacoctenus; species Malacoctenus triangulatus. Next base: position 16,828,416 of record JAUESE010000092.1, read on the forward strand.
TGTGTACAAGTGAACGTACGTGATGTGGGTCCCTGCTGCAGCCATGATGAGGGAAAGTTATCCGGAGAGACATGCGTAACATTCTGTTTTACACTGTGGACACAGAGGGCCTTTTCACGGCGTCGCGGGCGTTCGCATGTTCGCATTCAAACACAATTCCTCAGGATCCGACAGGCTAAGAAAACTGACCTTGGCATTCCCACACATCGCTCGTCGTGTCGCGTCGAGCGCGGATCAAAAATCTCAAAAGAGATTGAGGAATAAATTTGGGAGCTCCAGACTCTCAGACTGGGGAGCGCATTATGCCGCCTCTCAATGAGGACCATGAAAACAAATAGCCTCGTTTTATTAAGAAAGCGTGGGGAGAGGCGTTGAAAAGCCCTCGCTGTGCTGTGTGTGTGGTAATGGGGTATCATTTGTCTCACGGGAGAGAGCAGAGCCCTGCAGCTGTGGCGCACACAGAGCTCACACAGCTGTGAATGAAAGGGTGTCGGCCAGCGCTGGCACACACCGGAGAGTCGGCTGAGAATTGTTGGGCTTTGCCTTAACTGAGCCAGATTTGAGTTAACGAAATTCATCTCTGCAGGACAAGCCTGGGGGGGCTTAAATTTTAGCGCATGGCAACACTCACGAGGCCACGAAATGTCAGCAATTCATCGAAAACATTCCAGCATTTTGTGAGATTGACAATAATTGTCTTTTAATGATGTAATGAGATGGAGATGGATGCCAAATCTTCACTCGGGTGTTTTAACTCAGATTAGAGGGAAGCTGTCGATTTTTTGGGGGCAAGTTTGAATCACGCCATCCTGCTTTTAGCACCCTGGAAGGATTATACACATGTTGCAGGAAGCGCTTCATCCATTCCACGCTCAATCGTTTCACACTCAAATACATAAATTGGGACACAAGGATGCTTAATCTGTGTTCTGTGTGCGGCTCGGGTAGGGGACAGTGAAATTGGAATGACAGGATGTGAAACAAAGCACATCCGGGGGAAAAAAAAAAAATGAAGGTATCACTGATTCATACACTGAGCTGACAGGCTATTGATCATTCTTGAGCTAAGCCTTGAGGCTCAAATACAACTCTCACCAGTGCCTCGGCACCCTGCGTGTGCCTATCTGTGTGGGAAGGTAAATGTGAGAAATCTGTGTACTGCAGTTGCCATACTGCTGACTCTGCTGTGTTAACACAGCCCTAAAGGTAATCTAAAAGACCATTATCTGTATAAATGACTGTGCATACTCTCTTCCTACTGGCTCTCTCCCTCATTTTTCCTCCCTGTCGCCATAGGATGTTTGCACCCAACAGCTGTCGCTCCTTATCTGTCTGCTCAGATCATTCTCTTGCCACCATCCCTCCACCACCGCCGTTTGCTCTCCCTCTGCTCACGACAAAGTTTCTAAGTGAAAAGCCTCTCCATAGTAAGCGCTGTCCCGGGCTAATCCCGCTCTGCAGCACTAAAGGGGAGAAAACTCCACTTTCTAAAGCCTCGACAGCTGCGCCTGTGAGGTTGGACCCTCGGTCCCGTCGTCCCCTCCGCATTGTGGTCGTGCCGCGGTCTCACCCGGTTGTGGATTTTCACGCGATCGGTCACAGCGGGACAGGGCATGGAGGGCATAGCACGTCCAGCCAGGAATGCTGCGAAGGAGCCAAAACAGATCCCGTTCTGAGGAGCGTACAAAGCAGCAGGAATGCCTGAGCAAATGTGAATGGCCATGCACCACACACACACATACACACACACACACACATTTGAGAACGGAAAATGGAGATCCCAGGCTAAAGTGGGGGGCTTAACTTTGCCCACACTCCGATCAACCTCCACTGCCTTTTGGCTCAGTACAGGGAGCCACGCCACTTTAATCACAAATCTGCATGACTATAGGCCACAGGTACTTATCGGAGAGAATTGCTGTGTAATTCAAGACAGTGGGTGGCTTAGCCAGGCTCTGATTGCGGGCTGATGTGTATGGAAGTGAAGTGGGGGTGGGGGTGGGGGGGGCTGTGGGGAGGGGGAGCTACTGTAGGCCGTGGCAGCGAGCCAAACTGTGTGGCATTGCTGAGTGATGAGATACACGCCTCGAGCTCTCTGCAGAGGCTGAAATATAAGAGGCAGGACAGAATTCAGTGGACAGCTTTAACCATGCAATTACTTTCTACAGTAACTACAGTAAAAGCTGTCAGCGTGGCCGCAGCACAGAGACGCTGCTTCTATTGAAAATAGAACTGAGAAGAACCAGTTGGGTTGTCAAGGTGACTGTAATGATATACCTGTTCCTGTTCCACTTGACTGATGCATCGCCCAATTTCCATATGTCAACCCAGCAGTCATCACCTCCAACAGTCCATTATTTTACCCTCACACACAATTCATCACCTTTTTCCTAAAGGGAAATTTAAAAGGCAATAACGGCTTCCGCGCTCTTTGTTTTTTCGCATACTGTGATCCGACGACGTCGCGTCGCACCAATCGCACCCCAACACGTCCCGTCGTTGTTGCAGAGGGTCCGCAGAGGTCAGCCGTGTGCCAAGGTTCATGGTGTGCCGGCGAGGAAGAGTTATGACAGCTCTGCTCCATCCCATCACCCAGACTGTCATCTCGCACAGCATCATTTATCTGGGGAAGCCTCGCGGCGAGGCGCACCACGCCATGGGTGGTCAAATCACCACCAGGGCGACGAGCCTTTACCACTCACGCTTCAAAGAGTTGACTGTAGAATGGGCCACAAATTGAGCTGATATGAAGTATGCGGCGCTGCCAAACATACATAAAAGCGATATTAAGAAGGCCTTTTTTTTCGCTCCATATGCCATGTGTGTGTGGAGCACAGCGCTATTTATGTGGGCTTCATCAAAAAGTCAATAACTAGAGATAGGCAGGGTCAAAGAAGCAGGGTTGCATTAACATAAAAATCGAACAATTAAAAGCTTTCGGGCTGGTAAAACTTCAGAGACACAACGAAACGAGGGCAAAGAGTAATCTTCAATGCATTGCAGAGTTTTTTTTTTATGGCTAACAAGCTTGAAAAATAGATTATATACATTTTCACAGTATTATCTATAAAAACTTCTTCTCAAGCAATCATCTCTTGTTCTTCACAGTGCCACTCGACCTTCAATGAGGCGATGAGGGCCTCGGCAGAGATCGCGGCGTCCGTAAGAACAGATAGATGTCAATGGAAAACATGTGACACCGGGCAACAGTCAGAAGAAAAATACTGTACGAAGGCCCTCGGGCAGGGTTGCTGTGATAATCGACGATTAGCCTCCCATTGGGCGAGGAACGGAAAACAAATCTCCAAACATTAAGTCCGGCCTGTAACACCCTGCAGCAAGGCTTTGCTTTGTCATCAAGACAGCCTGAGCTGCTTAAGTGGTAAATGATTTTTATCCTCCCTTTTTGTGACACTTACAGCGCTAGGACAATGCAATTCAACTCAACTGCCCTGCAAAGGTTCCGTCTCTGAGGCTCATAATTGTATATTTGTGCTGAAACAATATCATAAAAGCTGTTGATGCGGAAACCTTTTTACCGCAGGAACACAATATTAGTTGGACTTTATCACTTTAGACCCCCCGCCCCCTCCTCTTCCTCCCACCACACACACACACACACATCTCTGGGTCAGGGTCTTATAATGCACACGATAGGTACATCCACAATAACAACACCTTAGAAGATAAATATTTTGTTTCGGGGAGTTTCTTGGTAATTTTCCCTGTAAATCTCCATGGTGTTGGCTGTCTGAGATTGTTTTATGTGTGGGAGTTAAATAAACAGATGGACTCCAAGGTCTGTGAAGGGAGCGGGATACAAATCACAGTGCAGCACAAGAATGATGCAGCCTGATGAGAAGAGAAACTAAAAACAGAGAAATCATTAACTGAAAAAAAAAAAAAAAAAAAATAGTGATTATTGAAATGATGTCCAGAGACATGAATCTGACTCTCTGGAGCCATTTGCATGTGAAATATACAGAAACACATTGTGGTTATTCCACATATGTTTGTTCCACATGAAAATCATGATTCATCAATTATGCAGCATTTTCATTCCCCCCAACCCAGTGCCGCTGAATGAATACAACAAGTAAACAAATGTATTATCATCGCAGACCTGTACTCCCACGAGGGAGGTTTGCAGGCTGCCAATGACAAACTCCGACTATTCATCTCCGCTAGCTTGTCTGCAGCTACAGACACTGTTTGAAACCCTGTGTTTTTACCCTCATCCCACTGCCAGGTTTACAGTGTCAAATGCCAAATGCCCACGCAATGTTAGCTGGCACAGCAGATGCTCCACATTCATTTCCATGTATTTTATGCAAACTGTAAAGAGAACCAACACCCTCTCATCTATTAAATCCAGCATCCACTTCTCGCCTCGGCACTTGCATCTCTGCATTTAAGTTCAATATCCGTCTGCAGCTCGAGTACCTTTTGGCAACAAAAGATCATTTTGACTGCTCGGATTCCTTTGAGTTCAACAACACCTTGACTCGACGCCACGAACCTTCGCAACGGTTTAGATATCAAAAATGCAAGGAAGAGAAAAAAAAAAACCTTGTTTGCAGAACGGAGCTTCAGCATTATGACTGAGCAATACATACAGCACACAACATACAGAGTGGATGGTCAGTTCTGGTGGCAGCCAACCCGGCAAATCCCAAAGGAACGCCAACTGTTGTGTGTGTTCTTGCACCACAACAAACATGGATGGCAACCAGAAGCTTGCCCTGTTGACAGCGAGGGTGTGGGTGTGATTCCGGATGGAGAGTCGAAGGCACAGCCGGGCTGACACACCACAGAGGAATGTGACGCCGAGCTAATTATGAAAAATAACAACTAAAACCTTTCCTAACACTATCAAACACAACAGAGTTTTCGAACCACCTAATACGTATGCATCCTCACTGCATCGATATGTTGTCTTCAGACATTGACATGAATATTCCAGAGAAACAGATCAACACTTCCTGTGTCTGAATTGTCTTGAGAACTGTAATATTTTTCTTTCCTGTTTTTCTTTTGGTGGTATTTTTGGTAGACTTGGGGTGAAGTCTGCAGTAAATCAAGGTAAGTTATGGTCGTCCACGAGGAGGCAAGAATAGCAGCGGGTGTGTGTCTGTGTGTGTGTATTGAAATGCAGAAATGACTGTTGTCACTGTCAGTGCATATGTGTAAGATCTTTTTATTACCCCTGACATATATAACATGCACTTTTGAAGGTCTTCTGTTAACACTAGTGTGACCTGTCTACAGAGAGACAGAGGGAGACAGTGATTTATATATTCACAGTAAATCTTGATATTTGCTGAATATATTGAAGAACCGCAGCGATTATTTTCCATTATCGTCCCCTGTTAGCATGATTCAACCAAAGCAGGGCAAAGATGTCCATATGATATTCGAGCCATGATCCGATGCAGTTTTCCTTTGCAGTAGCGAGTTGCACTCTGCATTAATTGCCTTGTTATATCTGCTTAAAGCATTGCTATAGGATGCATAACTAAAGAAGGCAAGTGCATAATGATTTGTCAGACATCAGACTTCATTTAATCGGGAGCAAGGAACTGGAGAGCAAATCAAGAAAGAGAATTAACAGACACAAAACCAGATCAAGCTCCTCGTTCAACAGGCTAAACTTCCTGACTTGGATGACTGAGAGTCTCCACTGAAACAGACTCCAAACAAAACCTGGTGGATTGTATCAGTCATTTCATTGTATTTTCCTGGACCAGGTGAACAGCTGCCTCGACCAAATCGCAAGTTAAGTCCCTCTGAAGTTGTGCTGCATGTCTGCATGTTGACATAGGCCACAACACAAACATCTGGGCTCTGCGATCTCTTGGGCTGAAGGTGCAACTGATCCTCGGTTCCAGCTGCGAGTGGAGATTGGGGGGCTTCAGACGGGCAGACAAATCCTGGAGTACGAAATCTCCCCCTAAGGTCCTGCTTAAAAAAATAATCGCCCGGTTCTATATCTCTGCAAGGCAAACTCCCTGTTCCTTCCCCCCCCCGGAGGCCCTCGCCAACCGTGACTCCAAAGCACAAGAGTAGGTTTAACGTCCCAGGGGAGTCATGAGAGCAGATTATCACCTCAGCCAGTAGATAACGGCAGTCATCGTGTACAATCACCACCAGAGGTTTAGACCCGATCCAACCTTGACGTCCCCGGTGTGCGCGTCTCCGCGCTGACGTGTCTTGGTTGTCCAAGTGAAGTACACATTGCAGGCATTTGCCACAACGAAAAAAAAAACATGCCATGTTGGCCCCCGCAGGCTCCAGCAGTTGATCTCCCGTTCCCGTTCCTAAAGGAATTTCCTCCACTGATCCAGCGTGCAATCAAAGGCATCTGTGGACTCCACTTTGCCAGAATTTTTCTGTCTCCCCCCTCAAACGGATACGCTGCAGCATCTGCGAGGACCCAGTCATGCTAGGGAGGGGTGCAGCTGTGCAGCCATCACCCCGGACACGCATATTTTTGGAAGCAGTCACCAGAGATCACTGTGCCCGAGGGGGGGCGGCTGGGGTAGTGGGGTAGGGTTAGCGAGTCACTGCGCCTCCGTGCTACTGGGGTGAGCTGTCATCGAGCATGACCTGACCAAATCCATCTTACAATTGACAAAAGCATATCATCACCAGTTGGCCGAGTTCACGGCTTCTCTTCTGCTCAGCCCCCCTCGACTTCAAACGTCGTCTGGGATTACAAGAATGTGAAACATTTTAGGTATGACTGATTTCATTTCATCCAAACAGTTACATTTCATACTTCTGAGGGAGGAATTTTACTTCGGAGTTTTTCTTTCAAACTGTTCCGACGTGAAATCTGAGGACAAGATATCGCAACTGGCTTGTTTTACAAAGCATGCAGAACTCTACTTCATAAAAAAATATGGCAGCAAATCAATGAATATATTGCCAGACAATAAAATAAAGGGAAATATCTTCAATCATCGTGTGGCCAAGACTCAAATCATCTTCATCAAATCTGGTCAATTTGTCAATAAAACATTGAATATTTTTCATAAATTGACGTTTAGTGTGTGGCAGAAAACTCGTGTCCTCAAGAAACCGTCTGGTCTGAGTAATGCCATACCGGATGTATAGCTGATAAAACCTGCAATTATTTCATTTCCTTGGCAGAGTATTAATTTAAGGTAATAGACAAGCTGGTGGTAAAGACTCAGAGAAATTAAACTGGGGCCGAACCAACAGGGGAGGGGCGGGCGCGATAAGTGCGGACAGGGAACGGCGAGCAGCAGATGAAATATGTGCTTAGAAAACATAATTAGCAAAAAAATGGCTGTCATATCCTCTGATTGCACCGCGGTGCCGGAGGACAAAGCCCCGCTCCACGCTGCCAAACACAGATACTCCGGCAACACAAGCATCTCTCTTCCTAATGCTACATACATGTGGAGGCGATTATGTGGAAGCGACAGCAATAAAAGACCTTCGGTTCAGTTCTGCGACAGCGTAGCGGGACATGGACCAAGCGTTAGGAAGGGAAGGCAATTTATATTGATCACCGTTTCACCCACATTGCTTCATTCCACAGCGTGTAGTTCAGTCATTGTGCAGATAAAAAGCCTTGTCCTCCAAATAAACTCCTCGCTGGCTGCACATAACCTTCACAACTGCCCACTTAGAACAAGCAATGATGGGCAGAAGAAAAACTATATGTTTACTGGGGATGCATCACGGCGCAGCCCCCCCATAAGCTTGGCCGGATGTGTTGAGGAGTGTTGCACAGACAGATAGCTGAATCGACTTTGACTTGATTTTCACAGTGAGACTTTCCAACAAAGTAGAACATCGTTTCTAGCACAGTACAGAGTGATCATTAAACACTGAATGAGAGAAAACACAATGCATCTATTAGGGAAAAATATCAAACGACACTCAGTTGGACTCGTGTCTTTGCCCACAATTACTTTTACAGAGACCAACATTGAAAAAATGAAGTAATCCATGGATGGATGTATGAATGAATCAATCCGGAGGAGAATCAGGAAGAATGGTCGAGGAATAAACGATACAACAAATTAATCTACAAATGAATACAATCATGGTTAAACTGTTCTACTCTTTGTGGTTTGTTCTGTCCATTCATCTAATTTCTCACACCAGTGAACCAATCGCACCTAAATGGGCGAACGCAGGGTGCACAGAAAGAAACATTATTGGTAATCTGTACTCCAGCTGCATCCCCACAATCCATCCTGCTTGCGTGTGTTGCAAAAGAAAACAGTGATGCCAGTTTGTGGTAATGTTTCCTTTGGAAAAAAAAACTATTTTCTGGTTTGTACTTTCTGGCTTTTCAATGCCAGCGCAGGTGTAACAACTTCCACTACGCACTTGTCTTTCCCGACCTTAACAGGGGCACAACACTCACCTTGGCTTCACCTTCCACTTCTCCAACCCCACCCCTCCACCCCCCCCCCCTCCCTCCTCCCCTCTACCCTCTCCAGGCCAAGTAAGGCAGTGAGGAAAATGCTGCCAAACCCAGGTGCCGGGCGTCCGCTCGACAGCAGACACGGGAAAATGTGAGAGGAAAGACCAATTGTGTGCAGTGAAGGATTTAGAGAGAGGCAGCAAAGGCTTCAAAGGGGCGGGGGAAGAAAAGGTTTAAGGTAAAAACAGGAGCACAAATCAGGAGGAAGTGAGGGGGGAAGCGGAGTCGAGCAAAGAGAGAAAAAACGAGGGTCGGGCCGTAAAGCAAAAAAGAAAAAAAGTGGTTGAAGAGGAGAGCGCGTTCGATATGCAACGGGTTGACCTGTGCACCAAAATCAGCTCCGGAAAGTTTACTGAGCAGACATCTTAAATCTCCCTCCTTAAAGCAAACACAGACTTAGATCCCCTCCGCCGGGACGGCCAAGGGTCTGCGAGGCTTCCCAGACAAAGTGGACTTATAAGTATAAATTCCCGTCAACAGCAACAGGCCACACAGTGGATGGATCAAACTGCTTATGAGAGACACATGGGACGAGCTTTTCCAGTGCTGTCGTGTTGGCGCGCAACAAAAAGACGAGTTCAGCTTGAAATATTGAAGACACACATGAAACACGTGTCTTTTCTGCAATTTGTTTTCCGTCTCTCAAGTCTCCCAAAGGATCCCGGCATTTTTAAGCTCGCAGCTGATAAGAACAGCAGTGAGATATGGCTTGTGGAAGCATGTGTTGGCAGGGACATTAATACTGAAGCCACAACTGGAAGCCGCTGCTGGATGGATGCATGGTCTTCTGATTGTACACTTCAGGACTGAAAAATGAAGGACACGTTTATAGTTTATACACTCGACAAGACAGAGCAGCGAAGACGAGTCGAGCAGAGAGCGAC
>JAUESE010000092.1:16837863-16850607 GCA_032274725.1 Malacoctenus triangulatus
GGACGGAAACTTTACAGGGTTTTGGACATCCGCGTTACGGTGATGGAGCGCGACATCGAGATTCATTTATTCCCGCGGATGCCCTGCGACGAAAGGAAATCCAGTTTTCTAGCTTGTCCACACGTCATCACATAGCCTGTCTTGCACCCCCCCCCCCTCCTCTTGCTCACTCAAGCTTTATCTTTAAACTATCCATCTGCAACAGGGAACAAAAAGAAAACAGGATAAGGCAATCCCGCAGAGATAACATGTTTCAGCCCTTCTTTCCTAATGCCTCCATCTCTGCAGATCTTATTTATCAGTGCACTGACAGACACGGCGAGGAGCAGAGACGACTGGATTCTCTGCCTGTTATGGCTAAATCATGCCGCGGATGGGACAGGTCGTGTCCCGCAGCTTTGATCACCCCTCGAGGATTGACAGAGTGACTGATGAGCTCAAGTCGGTCCTGCTGCCTATTCATCTCGCCGCTTTGCAGGCGGACAGGAGAGACGGAGAAGAAGCAGGCCCACTGGGGGGGTGAGGGGGGGGGAATCGCAGAGAGATGCCACGATAAATCCGGAGTGAGATTCGGAGCACTTTCAGCTCTCACATGTGGGAGTTAGAGAAGACGGAGGTGGCTTGGAGCAGACAATTTTTAATGACATGCTTCGTGGCTCTGATTTTAATTATGATACTGCCATGTTAGTCTTTTCCAAGCTGTTTTATGTAATGAGAGAGAGAGAGAGAGAGAGAGAGAGAGAGAGAGAGAGAGAGAGAGAGAGAGAGAGAGAGAGATGGGGGGGTGCTGAGAGCATCACACACAATCCTTCCTGTACGGCGCCCAGCATGGCGTCGGGATGAATTAGGCGCCTTTGTGTCTCCATGGCACCAGGACACTGTTTGTCCCTCGCTGAACTGCTGACCAGAATGTCCCAACGAGCTCCACAGGGGGGCTCCTGGCCATGGGTGGGGGTGGGGGAGTGGGGGAGGGTTGGGGTGAGTCTAGAAACGGGCTCTGCATTACTGTAACAGATGTCTCCGGCCGGGGTGACTAGACTCCATCCAGATGTGCATGTTTGTGCACATGTGTGAGAGTGTTTTTCTCGTTGGGGGTGATTCATTTTAAAGTGTCACCTTCATCATCCTGTCTCGTATCCACGGCGAGAGAGAGAGGACCTGTTGAAGATATTAGGAGGGAGGAATAAAGTAGATGCAGAGATGACTTATTAAAACAAAAGAATCAACTCCAGGGAAAAGCTATAATAGGATTGGTAATTTACTACTAAACCTGGAGTATAAATCACTGCATTATGAATATCCATTAACATGCCACACAAAAGTGGTCCCAGATGGGCGGCGATTGTATTGAAATGTACACGCAGAGCGGAACATGTGTGCGTTCTGAAGGCAAACCCGGCCGGTATTTGTTGTCGGCGCCGCTAACGGAGTTATGACATTCGGCGCGTGACAGAGATGAAAGGGAGCGGCGGGCGCATGATGATAGAAGGTGCACACTGCATAAAGGCTGACTCAAAGTGTCAGGATCAGTACTACCCCTCATCACTCAAAGCCCACTTTCTCAACGCTGCTCCCCGCACAAAAAAAAAAAAAAAAAAAAAAGCGCCAGGTCTCTCCCTCTACACCTGAGCGCTTAGCTCTAATGCATATTAATTTACTGTCTGCCGCTGACACGCGTTCAGAGAGTGAGGGCTGAACTGGTGAAAATGCGAGGGGAGGCGTGCGAGGGGAAGCTTCATCCTGTGTTAAACAGGCTTACGCTTTAAGCTGATAACACGTTCCGAATGCTGGCAGGTTTATCCTGAGTTGGAGCAATTTCGGTCCAGTTTGATCAATCGCGCCTGTAACGGCAACAAGCAATTTCTTAAATAAGCTAATAAACACAGCTTAAAACCCGACGACGTCCGGAAATAGCCAAAGTTGTGCCGCGTTTTCTCTTGAATAAATCGCTCAGACTGAAACCTCCGCTTGTCTGTCAACCTAATTCTTCTTGTGAACTAAGCTCACGAATACTGTCTGTAAAAGAACATCACCGTCACAGGCTTGTTTCGAAGTTATCGTGTGTATTTTCTCACCATTGGATTCTAAATATAACTGAATATAAGTTGTTGTTTTTTTGGGATGTTTAACGTCATCAGGACGAACCAGAAAAGCAATGACAGGTACCATCAATGACCACCAGGGGGTTGAAGAAAAAAGTCTCGTGCACATTCTTATCGCAGTTTCATGTTTGGCAAAACTGTGTTGTGACAGACGAAGCTTTGTATGGATTTTTAATTAACTCTGATTTTTGTGTATGTTTAGTTGTTGTCCAGCTATGATTACTTGACAGGCATGCCAATACTGAAACTGCAACTTTGCTGGACGCCTTTCAAACATCTTCTCTGGGAGAAATAGCTTCACGCGGGTTAACACAGCGCCACCTAGTGGTCAAAAGGAAAAGATATTTTTAGCTATATTTATTTATGTTTTGTCATGGTATCTGACACAAAAATCTGCATGTGGTACTATTTGTCATAGCTTTCTGAAATTACATTTCAAAAAAGTGCCAGATAATGAAAGGTCTTCTTGCTCCTGATGGCCACTCTGTCCCCCTCTTGATGACCACCCAAGATCTGACCAGTTGGGCCCAGTTTTAAGATAATAAGGAGAGCCGGAGACGTCTAAAAAAAGGGACGGCCGCACCTGTGGCTCAAGAGCCGCGCAGGCCGGCGTCCCCGGTCGGGATGAGCGAGTCTAGACGATGAGTTATTGAAGGAATTAGCCGTTCTTATGCTGTGATGGCACGGACCAAAGCAGCAGCGGGGCAGCTGATGGTGAGTAATGTTATCACAGCTTTCTCATCGGCCACAGAACGTCTCATCACGAGTCAACGGAATGACTCAGATCAAAACGTGGCTAATGAGTGTAAAGACTGTTACAGTGTCACACATATTGAAATTGAAATGACACACATAAAATGCAGTGGAGATGTTGGATAACAGTCCTGTGTAATATCATCCAGTCATGGCCTGAATAGCTCGAAAACAAAGCAAAAAAAAAAAGATTCCACTAACGTCACATCGGAACTGAGATGAAAGGTTCAACTTCAAATTGATGTGCAAAAGGAAAAAAGTAAATCAGGAAACAATGGAGATGAATAAACAAGTGCTCCAACAATGATGTAACAGAGAATATCGACTTCATCCTTGTTCACATGGAGACAAAATGTTTGGCTGGTAACAATCATTTGCTTACACAATCTGTGCGATTTGCACGTTTGTTCCTTACAGAGCTCACATGAGGAAGAAAAATTGAGTGGTAGACTGAAGCTAAAATGAATTTTAATGCTGGACATCGGATGAGCAACACAAGTTTTGGACACATAAGAAGTGCCGCCTTGTTTTTTGTTGATTATCGATAAAGCCTTGACTGATAGCAGAAAATATTTAACCTTTTATGCGACTGCTAAACAGATTTCATTCATTTTGTCACGCATTCTCTTTTCTAAATCCAAGATCAGTTACACAGCCAGTAATGCAACACGAGATTCAATTACTCTTTTCTTTGAATCCAATACTTAATAGTTGTGTTCTACGGTAAAAGGTAAAAACTTAGCTTTTTATGACCACTGCACTGAGACGGTGATAAATACAGCAGATTACTGCGAATAACTGCCGAGTGAACAAACATTAGATGAGCAGCACGACAAATAAAACAACGTTTCCCTCACAATCGCGTGACAAGCAGCGTCGTCTTTGTGTCCACAAGCGACTTCCACTCACCCGAATCCACATGCAATGAAACCAAAAAAGTGACTCGTGTTTGCATCATGTGCGTGTCACAAAACCGGATTATTTCACATCACGCGAGCAAAAACAAAAAGTCGTATATCAGAATGCAAATAAGGTCTGAGTCCCTGCTTTCTTTATGAGCAGTCGTTCCTTAAAGCCAAACCGTGATGACTTATATCAAACAGGAATTAACACAATACAGAATTAATGAATAATTTAAGCGCTGCTGTTGTTCCGAGCAGTCAGAAATGTTTGGATGTAAGAGCCAGGCCAAGGAGGCGAACACTAACCCTTGCCAGAGACAAATTTGAACATGCACGCGGCGTTTCATCCAAATCTCCAGTTGTTTCAGAGACTGTATCTTTAGCTCTTCCTGCAGAAGCAATGTGAGGAAACATTTGGCTCAGACTGAATTATTTTTTCTAATGGCCTTCCGAATCGTCCCCCCCCCTTTCCAATGGCTGAATCGTTTGTGCCAGTTTCGGCGAAACTGCACAGATGGGCCCGACTTTGTTGTTCGGGACTACAGCCCTCATTTGAGATAATACAGCCATACCATAAACCTGCAATTATAAACAACAACTACTGCGGTGTGCCAACAGTTAGTGAGCGAGAGTACCATGAGAGTAATCAAGCACAAATAGAAACCGTTTTGGCTTAATAAGAGTATAAACAGAAACATAACTGGCTGAAAAGCACTTGATAATAACATAGGCAGATGTGAGAAGGCTTTTTTTTCCCCCACAGTAAATATCAAGAAATGATGAATGTTTGAATCCTTGGAAAGCGGTTTCAAATAATAAAACCTACACAAGGAAATTGCCTCCCATGCTGTGCCTGATCTCCAGCTCAGTAATTAAAGCTAAATTGTGAAGATAAATGACGATGAAATAATACAAACAGGTGAGGGAAATTCTCCAGAGCCAATTACGATTCCCTTTTTTTTTGAGGAACATGCTTTGACTTGCCTAAACACAAACAAATACGATGCTTTTAATTTCTGCAGCGCTTGGAAAGATTAAAAAAAAAAAAACACGAATAAATAATTTAGTCTGTGATGTTTACAAGTATACTTTAAAAGAGTATGAAAACAACAACAGGGTTTTAATTCGACAAGTCACAGCTGAATAATCAAGGTATTATAGGAACAGTTTTATAGACGAGAAAAAAAATTTAAATAATAAATTAATATCAAAATATAATATATGAAAGTGAGAAGGTGCATAAAATTCACTCTGACTGAACGCGGCTCAACGCCATCCCACTTGGCCAAACTTGATCACAGACGGTCTCTGAATTGCACCGATCCTTCAGTTGGGCAGCAATCTGTGTCACATGCTGCGTACAACAGGTGGTCAGTGGTCACGCGCACTCCAGTCATTTATATGGAAAAGTCCCGAAGTAGTTCAATAATCACTAGATCCATAATAGATCCCCACTAAAATTCAACAGGTGACATCAACCAGCACCGACCTGCATGTGACACATCAAAGAGTGGACATCAGCAGAGCGTTCACAGGAAAATCTCTGCGGAAGCACCACGGCCAGAAATCCATCAAAGACAAGAGGATCCGGGGATACAAAAACTTGCATTATGTCACTGAAAAGACAACAGTAATCTCTTCAAAGCACAGAACAACACCGTCCAAAGTCACAACGTCCTCTTTGGAGCGTCTCCTGATATCACTGGCATCACGAGGAGGTATTATAAGGAGACAGGAGGAGGGAAAGAACGGGGCTCAGACACTGTCGGGGGAGAAGTGCAAGGCACATTTAAGGACAAAATCACTGACATTGAGAGATGTCGGCCCTCGCCATATGTCGCCGGAGCGAAAAAAAAAAAGCCTATTGTCGCTCAGCTGGCTGAATGACGAAAATCAGAAAAACATCTGTACATCAATTGTGTAATATCTATTCTATCATGGAACATCAGTTTATGACATGGGCTATTGCTTTTGAAATCCAATAGCTGCACAAGCCAACAGATGCTATCCTAACAGAGCCTGGAAATAAAGTGCGGCTGACTTATCTCCCACTTCTCCCCCCCTCTGCCATCACGTTGCAATGCGATACATCTCGCCATTTGGCCATTAAGCCCGCGAAGGTATGGAAAGGAGGTGATTCATATTGTGATTGCAGCAGTGCCCTCCATGACTCTTCCACAGGGGTGGAGAGGACCAGAGAGGGGGTAGGCACTGGAGCGCCTTCAGAGCTGAGAGCACCCCCCCACCACCACCCACCCCAGTCCTGCAGGGCTGCCTGCCTGACTGCCTACGGCTGTGGCTAAATTTACTCCCCCCACCGCCACACACACACACACACCCCCCTCCCTCCCCAAGCATCCCAGCCCCATCACGTTGGGATTCTATTACTCTCCAGCGTCCGAGCATACAGGGAGTCATGTGAAAGCCGGCCACAAGCCTCTGAGGCTGGCAGTGCCCTTCCTGTCCCTTCAGCATTCAGCCCAGTTAATGCCATTCGTCTCTACCCAGCTGCCCAATCGCTCTCTCGCACTCGCTCCGTCTCTTTACCTCCGCTGCTCCTCGCTCGTTCTCGCCCCTTCTATGGCTCGGCGCTCACCCTCCTCGCCCCAAACTCGCTCACCTCCAAGTATGGCCCCTCTCATCCCCGACCACTGAGGGGGTCAGCGGTGGGACTGATGACGCCTGACGGACGGAAGGGGTGGGGTGGGTGGTAAAAGTGCTGAACTCTGACTAAAACGGTAAATTTGGATCGATAGGAAAGTGAACGGCGAGGGGGTGGCTCGTGTTACGGACTCGGAGGTGGATGATGTGGGGGTGAGGGAATGCCAGCGCTGCAACATCAGGTCTGCTCACATGCTTGATATCCCAGCGTGTCTCCTCCATTGGTAGCTGTCAGCAGCCTGACAGCCAGGCTCGGATATACACGTCGGTGATGGTTCATCGGCATGAGAATAAAGTGCTCGGCCCGGGTAGAAAACACTCCCCCGACGAGCCGCGCGGCGGGCTGACGATGCAAGGCCGAGCCAGCACGTGGATCCTCCGTTCTTACTTGGCCATGTATGAGAGTGTTAGTCGTAGAGCCTGAAATAGACTGACATACGTCAATGAGGGCAATGGAGTCATTAGCTATTCCTTTTGAACAGCAAGCTCACTCTGACTGTGCAATACTCTGGGGTAAGCACAGATTTCTGCAGCCAGCTTATGCAAATTGCATAAACAGGTTGAACACATCCCAGGTTCAAATGCATGGGGAGGAACAGATAAAGAAAGAGAGCAAGCTAAGGAAGAATAGGGGGAGGAAAAAAGGAGATTTGGTTTGGAAGCAGGAAACAGTCGCAGCTTTGCAGCACGGAGTCATTCTGCAGACATGACCATAAAGCACACTGCAAACTCCCCTCCTACCCATCTGAGCGGGACGTGACAGCTTTCGCTCCCCCCGCGCGCACGTCGGGGTCACACTGACCTCTAGTGGCGTGAACGGGAACGCCGAGCTGGTGACAGCAGAGCGGGCGAATGAGAGATAATTTGTTCTCAGTGTAATTTTATCACAGAATGGATTTTAAGTCAGCAGCTCCGGTCGCGGTACCTTTCAGGTGATATGGATAAATGGCCACAGGGAACAGCTTGCTCGTGTGTGTTCTGCAGCCTCGCCGCGTTCCCGTCGCCGCTCTTGTGAACAATCAGTTTTCTCTCACCTCCCTCGCTGTGTCTCCCTCCCTCCCTCTCTCCAGCTCTCTCCCTCACTCTCCTCTCCTCTCCCACCCTTTCTTCATCTCTCTCCCTATCTCTCCTCTTGGATACCCTTAGAAATTTTCGATTTGAACACTATTGATTTTGTGGGTTACACCTACCACAACACCCTGACAGATCTTAACTTAAAACTACTCTATTCAGTGGCGGGCTCAAAGGGTGACCTCCTGCTCGGTGTTGTTTAATGAAGCCGAAGGTTCAGCTGCGAGCGAACTGCGAGATATTTTTGAAACATGTTGAAAGCCTCCAGGGTTACAGACCATCTCAAACTGGCTTCTTTTCATTAAAAGAAGAAGTTTCCCTGTTTGTGTCCTGTTCCTGCGAGCTGTTCGACCACTGCAGTTAAGCCAATACATTACTACGACGTGGGGATTCGGTATCGCCTGGTATTCCAGATAAACTACAGTAATCAAGTGAAAGACTGCCTCAGCCATTAGTTATGCTCGGAAAGACATTTATGCTGTTCGGCTTAAAATTCACTAGATGGCGTACAGCGCAAGGAAACATGAGCAGGACCAATGAGGGCTTTTCATCATAGCAGCAGCACTCTGCACTGAAGTATTGATTCTAACTAAGGTGATTGTGTGAAGATTATATCTCGCGTTTGGCTCGACTGGTGTTAATAAGACGAGAGCATGTTCACAGTTTCTGTTTCATGACGCAGGTTTGTGCGAGGCCTGCGAGCAGCAGCTTCCTCCGCTGCATGACTGCATGTTTCCACTTCAGGAGACCTGTGTCTTCAGGAAAACATGTGGGATTTCAGGAAGGCTGTTATTTATAAGTCAGCTCCCCGATCCGTCGGGGCGGAGCCGTCTCAAAGAAACATAAAGGTCCGTGCCACCGGAGGCCGCTTCTGTCGGCCTAAATGTAGTTTGTCAGGAGACTCCCGATTCACAGACTCTGCTGTGCTGTCTTCACCAAGCAGGTCGTCAATTATTTACAGGTCTGCTGGGCTGCTGTAGTGGTTTAAGGGATTGACAAGTGACTAAAGCAGAAATTGAGGAACACTAACCAGTCCAGCCACGAAGTCAGCGTGAGCAGAGAGTGTCATTGACTGAAAGTATGCAAGAGAAGTTGAGAGAGAGGGAGAGAGAGAGAGAGAGAGAGAGAGAGAGAGAGAGAGAGAGAGAGCGAGAGAAAGAGAGAGAGAGAGCTGCTTGTAGGCACCGTTAATAGGCTCCCACTATGCAATGAAATGTCATTTCACCTGCAAGTCTTTTTTTTTTTTTTTTACTCTCTTCGGGTTCTCAGAGGAGAGGACGCCGAAACGTTGAACAGCCACAGCTGGCAGACGAGCCGTGAGAGAAAGTTTTCGGAGGAGTTTGGAGGAGCAGCTCTTAGTTTTAACTACTGCACACAGATTGCGCGGAGCACAGTCGGTGGCATTGTGGTTTGGGCACTTCACGCGAAGCTGCAGTGAATTAAAAAGTTTCTGGAAAAACTTTAATGGAGTGTCGCCGCATAATGTGCTGCTCATCCAGATAAGACGCCGGCACTGACAAAAGCCCAATTCCAATGTGCGTCATTCATCTCACGTTAAACTTTCCATACTTTTATTGCTCCTCAATTATTGCCCGCCTAAATAGTTTTTGATCGGCATAATCATGAAAGCGATCTGCAGCGGGAGTCGAGGCTGCAGGGGGCAAGTGAAGGACGAGCCCCTTCGGATGCAGGCGAAGAGTAAGATAATCAGTCGTTTGACCAAAATTAACCGGGGCAGTTGTGGGAGATTAGTACCTGCTCATCTGTGTCCGTTCGGAGAGCTCATTAGGCACACTTCAAGACGTGGGATTATACATATATACATTACATATTCATCTGGAGTTGCAGGGAGAGAGAGAGAGAGCCACGATGAATGTTTCAAAGGCGTGAGCGGAGGTGCAGGCAGGACACGGAGAGGTTTAAAAAGGCAACCGCAAAGAGCGCCAGGAAATCCTGCTCTGACCCAGTTTGATGTTCCCGATAAATAAAAGTAACCAGTAACGGTGATTGGACGGCAAAATCACTCAAGATTTACCAAACTGAAGCCTCAGACGCATATTAAGAGACCATCATACTGTCAAATTTTAGACTGAAACACTTGACAATTGCAAGTGAAGTTGAAAAAAATCCAGCTTTTTAATTGTGTCGATGAATTATCCCTGAAAATAAACCAGATATGTTCATTTATGACAAATCCTTATAGGTAAGAAAGTGTTCATGTGATTCTCTGCATTTGCTTCGTGACGCTTTAAAAAACTGTAAAGATATGAATGCATGATTAAATGAACGGATATGTTGGCTTTGAAACTCTCTCCTTCCTCGTCTGAGGACTCGTCCTGCACTTGAAGGTCTCTACGAGTTCTGCATGCAATAAAAACGCAGATGCAGATTTGGCCAACGTCTCGTCCACACCAGCAGTAAAACCTGCTTCAGACATCCACTACCACAGAAGCACACTTAACACCGGACCTAAATCCACATCCATTTCCTACTTAATTTCAAGGATCAACCGAAAATGCTATTTCACAAAACAGGTGTTGTTTAGATGGAGAATTTTCTCTTTTTTCATGAGATGACAAAACCACTTAGCAGCATCCGAGCTGTTTATTTTTTTTGTATTTTTTTTATAAAGGCCAGGATCCTCTTGGAACCCATTTAACCCTGGCCAAGAAGGAGCGTGTTGTGTTGTGGTCGGCTAACACAGCCATCAAACGCAGAGGCTGGGGAGCCGTGCTGTGAAGCGCAGTGAAGCGAACCCTTGATGTTTTTTACGGAAAGAACATTACTGTGGCTGTGAAATACAGTGCCCTTTTCCTTCTCCTTCAACCTCCCCTCCCCCTGCGCCCCCTCCCCACCGTCACCCACCCCCAGCCCCCCCACCCCCCACGGCTCACAGTGCACCGACTCGTGTTTTTTTTTTGAGTCCCCGAAACATTTGATTCATTTTGCAACAACCTGGTTTCTCCTCAAACTAAAAGCTGGAGGATGTCCTCACCAATGTCACAGACTTAAAACACTTCTCACTGAAATAAAAAAAAGAAGAGATGTGAATACTCTTCTTGAGAGGGCAATAGAAATCTAAGATATTCCAGCTATGTCAACTGTTGCTTTAGATCCGTTTTCATCAGCTATTCTACAAGGTGTTCAGCCACATTTTTGCACTTTTATTGAAACATCGCAAAAAAAGCCAGAATAGTTCTGCTTTGAAGTGGATTACGTTTGTTGTAACAATGTTTCTTGGCAATAAATCTTCAATAATCTAAAACCAAACAAGGGTCTTTGACACAATAAGATGTTTGGCACCGGCAGAGAACTTGACATTTGTAAAATCTCCCTCACGCAGCGGTTCATGGCACAAATGTTTCTGACAAATGCACCACTTCAAAGGGAAATAAATGGGATTTTTATTGGTCGATGGTTTACTGCCAAGAAGCATTGTGACACCAAAGTTATGGGAACCCAAACTTCCTTTGAGTCTGAACTCGAATTGATCAAATTTAGGTATAATGTCAGATCAACCAACAAGCAAGAATACTCTATAAAATAAAAAAGAAATTGGTAATCGAACCATTTGTGTGAACAACTAACACAATTTAGCTACAACAGAACTTTATAAGAAGCTAAACTTGAACACAGCTACAAACGCTGGTGTCGTAGAATAAGATCATTTGATAAAAAAGCACAAAATTCAAGATTATCACTCAAGAAACCACATTAACCATCTGAAGCTACATAAACATATAAACTCACAACACCTCAAATTGCATGATTGAATACTTTATGTACAATTTCTATCGCGAGGACACATTCAGACGTGGTCTCAGTGAAGCTCCGGTCTGGCAGCGGATAAAAGGATTTTGCTCATTAGGCCCAATGAGAAAGTGAGCCAATTTGAACAGAAGAGAGAGGAAAATTCAACCTGAATGTAAAAAACTACACCATTAACTCTTGTCCTTGTTGGACCCCTTCAGAGGAGAAAAATAGTGAGCGGAATTTAAAAAGCGAAAGTGAATAAGCATGACAAAAACGCTTCTCCTGAGGCCGAGCATCCACTCTGCCTCGCAGGGATTTATAGTGACAACCTTAGGCTCTTAATTTCCCTTTTTCCCTTCAGAAAAAGCCCGTCCAGGCCCACCAGTCTCCATGGACGACCTGCTTTATTACTCCGAGCGGAGGGCCCTTAAAATGAAACAGACCAGATTCTACAGTTGTCTGCGAGAGCGCTTCGCTGCTGCAGTGTGGACGGATAATATTTCTCGTCTTCATTCCCATAGAAACAGCTAAGAAACCTTGACAGTTCTGCACACACTCCTCTACAAAGACGGTGCCTGCCGGCTGTTGGCGTCGAGCTAAATCATCTCCCACCATTACCGAGCGACTGAAGATGCTGAGCGTGATTATAATTAACGTGTCAGACCTGAGCTAAGAACCTTTGAGGAACACGGTGGGGTTTTTTGGTGGGGGGGGGAGCACAGCTCCCTCCGAGGCTCCGCTGCTGCTTACTGCTGACACGGTACTTTGTCCCGAACAGCGTGACCCAGAATTAAAACGCCGGCAACTCGAATTCAAACTGCACGGCACCTGGCGTGGTTTCTTATTCATGCGAGCGCGCCGCTCGCAGCGTCAGTGTTTCAGCACATCAGAGGTGAGGCGCTCGTATCGTCTGTTTGGCTCTTTTTGGGAGGGGAGCTTTCAACTTTCCAACTCCCTGAGGAAGCACCTGCATGATGTAATGCGATGCAGAAATCCTGCAACAGACTGAAAACTGACACTGAAACGATGAGTGATGGCGGAGTTCAATGAGATATTTTTCTTGTGGTGTGCTGCTAATTGAGATAAATGACTGCAGCATTGCTAAATGCCACGAGTGTCAGGCAGGCAAACTAATATTTGCCGATATCAATTGGATCTTTGCTACTTCCAAGGAATCACAAACACGCTGCTCTCGTGAGGAAGCGCGTCTCGCAGCTTCAGAAGTTAAGACATGAGACAGCCAGCGGCCATCGGGCTTGACCAGTTAATATGATGATACAATCGCGCGTTTGTTTAACCACGGGCGGCTTCAGCACGACTTGCGGGCCCGGATCTACGACAAGATAACACAAAACGACCGCTGCTCGGCAAAATCAAAGCACTTCTCCGATGGGTTTTTTTGCAGATGTGCGCCCCCGGACATGTTGGTGCACCGCTGCCAAAAAACAAGACAGCTTGGAGCTGTACAGCGCTGATCAAACACTGTTGGTCAGACAACCTAA
>JAUESE010000092.1:16878467-16897293 GCA_032274725.1 Malacoctenus triangulatus
GTGTGCGTGTGTGCGTGCAGGCGAGATGGAGGGAAAATGTGCTGCAAGGGGGATGGGGGGAGAGTAATTTATGTGGCAGCCAAGGGACAGAGAGGCAGAAAGAGAGTCTGCTGTAGATATTTTCGGTCCATGTGAAGTGCTGCTGTTAGATGGCCTGTCGCTGCCCATGAGCCACTGAAGGCTCAGTGTTGGATTACACTGACGAAGGAAACACCCTTATAAAGCGGCTGATGTGAAACTCGGGGCATCAGTCAGCCGGGAGAGATCCGCAGTGGCACGTAATGCGTTTTTGAATGATGCTTTTTTTGTTTGTTTTGGTTCGATCACAGTAAAGATGCCTGAAGATGCTTTTTATGAAGGTAGAAATTCACCACATATGAACATCGCAGCTAAATCTTGCACGTCAAGCGTCTGTGTTGCTCATTTATCGAACAATATTCATAATTTAGCATCATTTGTGTAGAATTTGTGCCAGAAGGATTGACAAAATGTTAATTCTGGAGCTTTCTTTGACTTGTGGTCCCTCCTCACTATAACAGCGTGGAGGAAAAACGGATAAAGACGGGTGTTTTTCGATCCAGGAACCTGGATCCAGTGCTGCACTACTTCAGGCAGTTACACGTCGCTGACCTGGCATGCGGCCGACTTTGGCGTGCCAGTTGTCCGTCGTAGTCTCTCCCACCGCGGAGAGCCGCTTGGAAAGTGAAGCAAATGTGACAGCGCTGGTTTTGCATCGGGGGAGCCCGTGTATGAGAGACAAGCGGCTATAAAGTCGTCGTGACTGATGACAGCTGTCACACGAGGATTGTGGTCTGGAAGTCGGATCTTGGGAAAGTGTTTCAAAAACAAAGAGGGAGATTTTTATCAGGAGCAACATACTGAGCATAAGGTTTTATCAGGTTTTAGTATCGTTCTTTGATTCAGAATTGGAACGGTTTTTTGAATACAGATGTCAAAATGATGGATTTGAAAATAGCTTCTGATATACAATGACAGTTGGATTTGTAGAGGGAACTGGAAGTGTCCAGTTTTAAAAAAACAACGTTGTGTACTTTTGGCTTCACTGTGACATTTTGGCAAGTCAACAGTCGAAGAGGAAATCCACAGCCTGTTTGGGGCTGTTTAGACACGCTAAGAGGAGGAAAAAAACAGGTTTGGAGTCTGGTCTCCATCTCACTGTTCCTATGTGTCAAACTGTCAGAAACACTCAACCCAAAAGTTGCACCCAGTGATGCGCGAGCACCTTGCATGGTGGCCGTTCGCTGGTGAATGACTTACAGTCAGTGTCTATATAAGTGATGTCCACGATTCACTGTTTCACCTCCCAATTACCATAAAAAAGTCTCCTTTTGTTTACCTATTGAAGCAGTTTTCTCAGTCTCACCATGTCCCTCTGCGCCTGCTCTTCCCGTCTCGGATCACATTTGGTATTTAAACTGAGAGATTTATGAGCGGCGAGCGGGTGCTGTCGATGTGGATGCCGAATCTCTCGTTGTCATTAAGCACGTGCAGATTGTTAATGATGCCAAATGGAGCTCTTCGGCTGTTTTCCCCTCATTTCTGTGCCGGCAGCGTTCTGAACGTCTTCCATTTGTCGTCGTTCACTTGCTGACTTGCAGTTTTTTTTTTTTTTCGTCCTTACGCAGTCAGTCAACCGTACGGAGTCTAATGGACTCTGGCCGACGCCCAGTTCTAATTTCTCCACTGTCACACGTTGGAATGATTATCGCAGTGGTAAAGCGAAGCCGCACGAGACAATCTCGCAGTTGTAAACATGGACGCGGGCTGTGGAAAGAGTCCCCCTCTACAATGGGATTCTGTGAAAGGAAATTCCAGTACGACTCCCATTGAATAAATCATTTCATTCTTTGTTTGAATCTCGTTCTCTGTGAACTACAGCCCAGAGCGTCTCGTCAAGATACATTAAGTATCCGCGCGTCGGGTTTTTGGTTTTCCCTGCCTGTATTGTTTGGAGAAATTCTCTGCTGCGAACCAACAGTCAATGTGGTGCATCTCAACATTGTGATATAGCAGAAGGAAAGAGACAGGTGCTGGATTTCTTTGCCAACACATATGGGAATTTTTTTCCCCCCCCTCTTCAATCCTCCAGATTTACCGGTAATCTCGGGGCAAAGCGCCGCAGAATTGAGCTCCTCTGTCCTTGTGTGAGTTCATGTCTGAATGAAGACATGTGGTTAAACCTACAGCAATAATTCAGGCAAAACTCCCACGACTTTAAAAGTCACTCAGTTTTTGTTTTTTGTTGCTGTTGTTTTAAGTCTTTAACTTTTCATGATTCTCCCGCTTGAGTTTTTTTTTTTTTTTTTTCTGCTCTGTGGTCAACTTTGATTTACCGTCCTTACTAGAAACATAATAAAGTATCTTCATGGTTTCTGATTTTCTTTCATTACTCAGAATGATTTCATGACACTGTTGCATTTGTTAATGTTCTGTGTTTTTTATCAGTTTCTTAGAGAACATGTATAATTATAGATCATAGATCGTGGTGGTGATATTCCAAACGAACGTACACAATGTTCAGACTAGTTCATGTGAATTTTTCTGTCTGCATCTCACCAAAACCTCCATCGTGGGCTATAAAACCTGTGGTATTATCTACTGAATATTCAGCCGGGACTTAATTTTGACCTTGGCTGCTTCGTGCTTGGTTTGGATCTTTCTGTTCGTCATCATCTCACACCACAAATCATCCTCTGACTGCACTTTTACTCATCTTCTCGGGCTCATTACTGGCCAGTATAAACAGCGTGCTGTCACTGTGGTGGTCAGCTGCGGCATGACACACGAGGGAGCTCCTTTGTAGAAGTGGTTTCGGGACGACGAATGTCGCGGCGTTTGACATGCGTCTGACGGTGGATCTGCTTAGTCCTGGACCTTTGCTCTGGTTTTGTGTCATTCATTCATGCACTGTAGGAGCTTATTTCCGCTCTAAACCCACCGATACAATGGCTTCAATCCCCCTAACGCACAGCTATGCCGGGGAATCCTAATAAGTACATGACAAATCTGGCAACTCGGAGACAAAACGCGTGTTTTGTTTTGTTTTTTCCCCCCCTCTCTTGTTATTCAATTGCTGCATTCGCAGGAGTCCACAGCGCAGTACTTCCTCCCCTCCCAGCCAAAAAAATCCATTCTGCTCACTTTGAGCTTGAATCAGCATCTTGTCACAGCAGATTTGCAGTGGTGGTCACACAGTACTGTTGGCCCTCGCAGTACAAATAAATATGGGAGACCTAAAAGCAGAAATGAGGGCCAGTCGGTTTATTTTTCGAACCATTGCTGTGGTTTCACTCAATAAATATCTCCCCTGAAAACTTAAGGGCTCTCGCCGGCTCTGGTTTCCCATTGTCGTTGCGTCCCCGTTGTTTGGTCTGCTTGACTCTTTTGCTTAGTCCAAAGTACGGATTCATTTTGCAGTGAAAACTCATGAAGATGAATTTGGTGTCGCTGGATTTTTTTTTTGTGCCTTCCCTTTGATGAATTGCGGAGCGTGACCTTGATGTGGCTGCGTGACCCTGCAAACTCTTCGGGTCACACCACTCAGGCACCAGCTCAGACTTCTCCGAGACGACAGCTTTGACTGGAGGGAAACGAAGCCAAACGTGCTGCTTGACTGTTCCTCTCCTCAGCCCACGTTTCAGTGACCACCAAGAATCTGGCAAAGTGGAAACTTTTCCATTGATTATCTGTTTATGTTCGTTTCCCTCAGATCCTCCTTCTTCTTTCCCCTTCGCCTACCTACAACACACTTCTCCTCTTACTCTCAGCTAGATGTTCGGATTCCCCCCCCCCCCCTCCCAGGGAGACCCTTTGGTTTAACATAGCGAGAATGTGTCTTGGCTGCGTGACTGTGTAGACGTCTGATTGCCACTGATGACAAAATAAATGTCGTCTGATGACTGGGCCTTACAAGAACACTCTCTGACCTCTAATCCAGGGTCGCTCTGGGTTTTTTTTGGGGGGGGCGTGGTGCGGTTTGATTTGGACTCCTGAACTGAGTGTGTTTTAAAGAGATCGAGTTGAAGCGGAGCAAAGTGAGGCGAGCTGGAATGTCGGGGGAAGCCTGTGAACCCAGTGGATCGAGTGTTGGTTCGATGATTATGGTCTGACCAAGAGACCATGAGCTGGCGTGTTTCTTTACGACGTCTCGGTCGGAAATTTTCTCACTGAGATTTATACGCTTTCGTCGCATTTAGTTGGAGTCCAACCTGCCCCCCCCCCCGACACACACACACGAAGAGCCAACCTTTGGAAACAGACAGTATTTTATATTTACCTTGATATGAAATTACACCCTCTCATATTGTTTTTTTTTCCTATTTAATATCTTGGCCCCACTTAATTTTCCTTGTTATTCAATCTGATATGAGTCCACTGGGAGCTGCGTGGATTTGCTGCATCCTTCTTCAGTTGAAACAGTAAAGACCTGACACCTGCGCTCCTTTTGTTGCCGTTTCTGAGGTGAAATCTTCTTCTGCGTCTGATTCAGCAGCCAGACCAGCTGAGCCTGGAAGACTTTGTGATGGGTTCATGAAGGTTAAGAGCTTCGATCATGAGCAGTTGGAGCCAGGTCCACTGCGAGGTTTGACTTCATGACCTCCTGCTCCATGTGCGCACCCCCCCACACCCCCTCCCTGATCCAGCAGTGGTTCACTTGACCCCCAGTAAACTCTGTACAAACTGTACAGTCGTGTGAGGTGTGTTTCTATCTGGAGTGATGAGTTCCAGCAGTTCATCTCTCTAAATGTTCACTTTGTTTCACAGGTGGATTTGCTAGAGCTCCCATATACAGAAGAGACTTTAGAAAAAAGTATTATGTACTTGTGTTTACTCACGTGACCATATTACTATAATTATTTGATGGTCAGAACTGTAAGAAGCAAACAAGTTGATGGAATTTAAAATTAAGTGATCAGTTTTTTTCATGAGCAGCTGTAATTCTTTTTAAATTCCTCTTTAGTAGTTGTTCGTTCACTCGGTGGCCCTGTGGGAGTCATAATGTTCTCATATTGCCATTTTTTCTATTTTTGACTGTAAACTGAATGTTTAGTATGTCTGTGGTTATCAAAATGGATTCCCAAGCCAATCTGCTTTCACTGTAAACTGCTGATTTTGGTGCCAAGGCTTTTTTTTTATCGTTCTGAACCAGACTAAATTTCTACAATTTGTATTTTTTGTGTGCCAAATCCTAAAAAAAACCCACCATTGTTTCATTGTGAGTCAGCGTTCAGGCGATCCATAAAACATTGTTAGCAAGTGAATAGTTTGGCTCTTATCTTGTCTTGCTGGCGAGCAATCTGGTTTTACACCCAGAGGTTCTTCAGCGTCTTCCAGAAAAGGACACATAGCGGCTGCAGCTGATAAGGAGGAGAAAAGATAGATGGCGCATTCGTGGTGCACCAACCACAAGCTTGATTGGTCGAACCAGCAGCTGGGGCGAAAGGACACGAGCAGAGTATTTCCATCCATCAAGCCTGTACATGCAGATATTCAAGGCAATCTGGTGTTCTCCCCCAAATGAGTGAGATTTCTGGCTTCTGGCTTTGAAGGTAGTAATGCGCTCTGATTGGAAGCCTGAGCTCATTTTCACTTCCATTACAAGTATATCAATGTGAGGCAGGGTCTTGATGAAAGGCCTTCTGCAGACAATTGATCTCGGTAATGATGAAGAGGAGGGGATAGGTCAGACGTGCCACTTCTTTCAGCGGATTTTCCTCTGAGGTGCTCGTTGGAGTGTGAGCCGCAGTCACAGCGTTGCAGTTTGACGGGCTAGTTAAACGTGTCGCGTGATAGATTGTTCTTAAAACGCTCCTGAAAAATGGCACACGGTGTGGATCGGCCAATTATGCCGAGGGGGGGGGAGGGGGTGCGTGTAGCTGGAGAGTGGGAGACTTTCTCACTAATTAATTGAATTTCTCTTTGAGCTCTTGCTTTTTTTTTCCCCATCTCACCACAAACTTTCATTTACGACATCCAAGCTGATGTCTGAAAAAGAAAAAAGCCTTTTAGATTGAGATTTCTTCTCAGTCAAATTGACCTAATCAAAGTGTGGAGAGAGAAAAGGCAGGCACAGGCACAAACAGGGATTCTGTAATTGGCCTGTTTTGCATTTAATCTCCAAGGATATTTTATTCACATGCCCGCCTTATAAAGACTAAATTGTTTCAGTTCTCAACTGATTGCGCCTAAAACACAAAAGAGAAGGAGAGGGGGGAAAAAAGTGCTGCCCTCCCTCGTTTCTCCTCCGGGGTTCTGCTAAACCACTTATTTCAGACTAAACTGGATTATTGACAAAAGACACAAAGCTGAAACGCCTTCGTTTTCTTGCATAATGGAGCCGCAGCACCCCGGGAGATGTTGCCCTGCTGGTAATTAAACTTATGCCTTTGAATGGTGGATGGTTTTAACTGATGGCATATGATGAAGGGTCCACATATTGGTTTATTCAAGATGTAACAGACATGTGGTTCATGGAGCCTTTCTAAACAGCCGTTTCTTCTTTGCTGCTAAGCCTGCCATGACAACTCTAGTTTCAACTCTTTGATTATTGTGGGCAAAGAAATATCTCGACTGAGTTATCAAGATACTCCCAGAAACAGTCAACCTTTAGCTTTGGTCCTCTAGTGTTTTGTTCCTTTTATGGTACATTAATTAACTCTTAAAATCCAGGAGGTGTGAAGTGATTTTCAGTCTGCTTCTCCTCTCGCTCTCCGCGATGCTTCGTGTGTGGGAAAACATGTTTTCAAGCAATACTCAGGAACATTTTCATGTTATTAGGTCGATGTGATGTTTAGCAATCGGCCTTGAGTGCCACAGTTTTCGTAAGCGAGCAGTAAACAAACCCTCCCTCCACTCTGAACTGTCCTGTTTATACATATCTGTGAAGTAAACATTCATCAAGACTATCTCAGATAGCAAGCGATGTTGTGGAGGAGGTTATCGAGATCGAACTGCAACCACTGGTCACTGAACTTCATCTGACCACCGCTTATCAAGGCCCGCTATCAATACGAGCTCAGCAGCTCGCTGTGTTTTGTTTACATGTTGTCGGCCAGGCCGGCCTGTTCACTGGTCTGCGACAGAGCGGATCACTCAGCATGAGGCACGGCTTCACGCGGAGCATTCAGGGAGCAGGAGCTCGCCGATCGTCTGCGCACATTGTGGTCGAGTAGCTCTGAACCATTTCCATGATGTCATCATCGTGCATTTTCAGCACAATGTTGAGCTTGTCTTTTACTACCACTAGTTTCTATCAGTAGAGGTACATCACAGCAGCCTAAATTGCTACCAACATCTTTTTCGTCTTCACTTTACTTTGAAAATCTATGCAGCTCAGTTAAGTAGGCCAGGATGAGGCTGACATGGATCACAAATGTGTTACAAAGTTTTACCAGAGTTTTTTTTCCCGACTAACTGCTGAATAACTTCATCCTACCGAGAAAACGCAAAGTGAAATGTGCGTTCGCAGCTCGAGAATGTAAATGAAACGCTGCGTCGGCCCACAGCGCTGACATATGGATGTGGTTAAGGTGGCGGTGTCTGAGTGAGCGCTGCGTCTCAGAAGAGTCAGGATGACACATCTTTTTGTCGCAGCGCCAGGTATAAATGAGTGTGTGTGGGAGCACTTCCAGGATATCGCACAAACAGCAGGAGCAGCAGCAGCAGCACATTCGGGACAGAAAATAACACACACACACACACACACTCTCACTCACAAAACGTGCATGCCAACTCTCTGCCCTGCAGACGGTGGTCTCATCTCAGCGGGGACCGAAATGATTTGCAGAATCAAGAGTATGGCATGAATCAGCCAGAAGATACTCCAGTGGTACGTCATATGAGGGGAGGGTGTTTTCTGGTTCTTCCAGTGTTTCTTGTCCAAAAAGTACAGAACTTTGAGTGATCTGTTTTCTCCAAAAATAGACATTTTTTTCAGCCTCTCCGGAGAGCCGTAAGTTAACAGTGAGGCGGTGTCTTTTGCAAGCTTGAGCAGGGCCAGGGAGTCAACGTGAGAGCTCCGTAAATCCAAGCTGGATCTTCCTGAAGCGGTGATTGAAGCGTATTAACACTGCTCAGCAAGCCCCCCCTGCAAAAGTCCGCGCAAAGTGCGGTCCCGGCTCCTCGCGGACCCCCTCAGCTCACCTCGTCCCTCTGCGGAGTTTTCCCTTCACCTGCCAGGATTGAAAAGTTCTCCTGTGAGTTGAAGGGAGGGCTTCAAAGTGCAGATTACCTCCAGGTAGAGTTCAAAGGCGATGATGTATGGGGGGGGGGGACATCGCTCCCTTCTCAGGGCTCCGACTGAAGCTCACATGATAGTTTGAAGATCTGAGCTCTGCAGTGATTGGTTCTGTTGGTTCCTCTGGTAGGAGAAAGTTTTCCCTCAACCCAATAAGATTATATTGGTTTTAAACTGGAGCCACATGGTGCTTCAGTTGGGAGCACTGTCGCCTCACAGCAAGCAGGTCTTCAGTTTAAAATCTGTTTTCAAACTTTGTAATCTCTCATATCTTCATTTTGGTTGTACACAAATCCAGATAAAGACAAAAATAAGAACTGAATTAGAGTTAAATTGTGGGTTTGATATAAATCTGTGCTTTAAATAGAAATTCTGGTTGTTTGAGATCAAAAAATTAAAAATACCTTTCTCGATTTTTCACCTCGACAAAGTATGATTTTGTTTTTGTCTGTCAACAAAATAATCAGAATATTATCAATGAATTGTCATCAGATATGAGCACTCATTGATCCCGATGGATCACTGACGTGTGGTTCGATGGCAATTTGTGCTTCTAATTTTTCTATTACTCCCGATGATAAGAGATTGTCAGCTTTAGCTTTTTTGTTATGAGAACAGCCATTTGTGACTCCAACAATGTCTTTTTGTACTGTGCACAAATCCAACGATCAGCTGAGACAAAGAGTAAATGCTGCACTCCTTTGTCGCTCTCGACCAAAGTATTGATCACTCTTGGAGAGGCAGTTGGTCTCCTTTATATCGTGTGTCTGGACCAGATGTTATTTCTTTTGGAAACATTTGAGAATTTGTGACTGTTGGGTATCAGCCGCTTTGTTTTCCATTCGATCGCTGAGCTGTGGTATTTTGTTGTGATGTGGAAATTTCCAATATAACAGCTGAAGTAGATTGATGAAGGCTGACTGGTCACAGAGGTCCGTGTTTTCAGTCCCCTTGCAGCACTTCATTCGGTGTTTTTAATTCCACGTTATTTACAGCGTCGTCTGATCGCTTCCGCTGCAGTGTTGCTGCCGTCAGCCGATCCTGCCTGAGCTTCCCGCAGGGAGCTGACCGCTACAGTTTCTGGAGGTTGCTCAAAATAATGGGAAGTGGTGATCACGATTGAAAGGATGACCTTTAGTTGCCAAGTGGGTGAACAACTCCTCCAGCGGACGTATCTCCTGGCAGACTCTCCGAGTCGTGAATCACCGCAGGTCGTCATCAGGTCTCCCCTGAAGCTTTTGACAGAACTGACCTTATTCAAGTGCATTTTTTTTTCTTTTTTTTCTGATTTGAAGTTCTCAAAAGTAGCTTTGAATAGCGCA
Source organism: Malacoctenus triangulatus (assembly GCA_032274725.1). NCBI lineage: Eukaryota > Metazoa > Chordata > Actinopteri > Blenniiformes > Labrisomidae > Malacoctenus > Malacoctenus triangulatus. The sequence continues at coordinate 16,888,047 of JAUESE010000092.1, forward strand.
TATTAATTCTCATCCCAACAAAGTTGTTCCTTAGCCAGTTTATTCTCTTCTGACCACCAAATTCCCCTTTCTTTTAATGCTGCATTCACTGGCCCCATTCAAAGACGTTATTTATTTGTAGATCACATTCACAGGGTTGTCATGGTGTTGTCCCCGGTGTTTTCTGTGTAATTCACGCTGCCTTCGTGTTGGGCAGCAGCACTTTGCATTAGCCGTGATCATTAGCAGACAGCAGCTGTCTCCGGAGGTTACTGATGCCTCGCCTCACGGACACAATCTGTAAATGACAACAGACAGGCCAGGAAATCAATAATAACCCCCCCAGAGCGGTGATGTTTATGATCACATACGAGACACGGCCGTGCCCTTTGGCGTGTGGCGCTGGGGAAAGATCGCACGCACTGGAGTAGAATAATGTCGTCTATTGTCTTGTGTTTCAGTTGAATCATCAATAAACATTTAGCAAATTTGTTCCACAGATGAAAATGAGAAATCGTGTCTTCCTAAGTTTTTTTGGTTTTGTTTTGGTCATCATCACACTTTTTTTCCCGAATTTAATGTGTTTTTCTGGACTGCATGAGGAGAGTTTGCTCTCCCTCGCTGTCGTATTTCAACTCAGGCGTCCAACACGAACGCACAGGGAAGGTCAGCTGGTCCGAACACTGGAGTGCGCTTGTGGGATAATATATCGAGTCATTACTCGAGGCTCTGCCAGCACGACGTTAAACAACCAAACACTCCATAAATATTTCACAAGTACTTCCACACATTTGGGAAAGTGTTTAATATCAAGTCCACATTATGATTAATGGAATTCATATAGCAGTGTTTGTGTTGATATGTCTACGGAGGTTCCGGAGTTTGGAGGAAAAAGTATATATGAGTAAAAGGTCAGGATTGAAAGTCACCTCAGTTTCAGACAATCAACGGATTGAGTCGTTTTTTTTTTTTTTAATGTTCTGCGTCTAATAAAACTTTATGTGCTTTAATGTTTGTAGGTTTAAATATAATGTAAGCAGTCCATAACATAACTGGTTTGTTCTTGTTCAGCGGGTTTGCATTAAGGTCGCTGTGATGAAAACTAAACTTGATTAAACACATATCGGAGCTCCACTGTGTCGTCAACGGCCTGGGAAATGTTGAACGCTCACTTTGTCCCGATGGCATTACGCAACTGCTGTCGGGGCCCTGAATTTACCATTGTATGCTTGAAGTGATGTAAGATGGGATATTTTTTTTTGATCATTTCCCAGTCTGTGGTCACAGTCAAAGTAAACACGAAGCAGTCACGAGTCATAAATATTTAAACTATCAAGAAAACAGGTTTGGCGCGACGTCAGTTCGCGTTAAATTCTCTCCCGCGGTCTCGTTTCGGACTGAGGGGTCTGATCGCTGTTTCTCTTGTGCTTTCTTTGTCTTTCAGAGGAAGAACGTCCACCTGCTGCTGAACGTGTTCCTGCTGGCAGCCTGGGGGGTCGTCTTATTGGCGTGCCGCTTCTACTGGATGGGCAACAAACCACCCAACTTCTCCAACTCCGACAACCCTGCAGCCGACTCCCCGTCGCTCCTCACCAGGACGCTCACTTTTTTCTACCTTCCCGCTGTGAACTTTTGGCTCCTCCTGTGCCCGGACACGCTCAGCTTTGATTGGTCCATGGATGCCTTGCCACTAATCAGGAGCCTCGCTGACTGCAGGAACGTTCACACGGCAGTCTTCTACCTTGTGTTGCTGTTGCTGGCCTGGTTCAGTCTGAGGACTCAGCAGGTGGCCAGGGGTAAAGACACCAATGGCAAGGCGCACCATTACACCAATGGGAGAAATGGGAACAGCAATGGACACAATCACCATTTCAACAATCATGAACACATAAACAACTCCCACACGGACGTTACCAGCACACAAAACGGGGTCAAAAAGCACTACGAGAGCAGGACTCCGCTGCCCACCACAGAAAACGTCGTGGTGTTCTCTCTCGGCCTGTTGGCGGTCCCTTTTCTTCCTGCCACAAACTTGTTTTTCTATGTGGGATTTGTCATCGCAGAGCGAGTACTGTACATCCCCAGCATGGGCTTCTGCCTGTTGGTGGCGGTGGGGATGAGATCGTTGTACGTGCGACTGCGCCGCAGGTCCACCAGGACGGTTCTGGTGTACTTCAGTGCGACCCTGGTGCTGCTTTTTGGCGTCAAAACTGTTTTGAGGAACCAAGACTGGCAGAACGAGGAGATGCTCTATAAGTCTGGGATCTATGTCAATCCTGCTAAAGGTAAGGCTCAACTTTAAAATACAGGAATAGGTAATCAGATGAAACTGCTTTATTATCTCATCTTTCTATTGGCTTGTGTGAATATTGTAGCCAAGGTGAGGTTTTGGTTCTGTTATAATGTGTACTATATCCGATTCTGCTGCAGTCCTGAATAATTTAAAGGAAAATCTTCTCTATGTGCACACTGCAAAAAAACAAAAGCTCAAGTGGAATCCCACTGATTTCAAGTCAGAAATGTCTCACGGCAGTTAAAATAAGAAGTAAACACTCAAAAAGTAGGCATTTCCTTATGCATTATAAGGTCTTTTTGTCTTGTTTAAAGCGTGACTTTTCTGTTTGTTTCGATGGCAGACTTTTGTACAGGATTGTTGAGGGTAATGCACAAAAAGCACTTTTCCCATTAGGTTGTTTATGTTCTTAAATCTCCTGTCTTCGTCTAACGGATTGGGACCAGTTTGATTTGTGTTCGCACATTTTTTTCACACCCAGCATGCAGTCTTTTTAATGACATCCAAAGCCTGTTGTCACTTGGAAGGCCTTCCCTGATTGGCACGTCTGACAGGAGATAAAATAGTCGCGCCAAGGTCATCACGCACGCATCGCCATCCAAAGTAAAGTTTTCAGGGCAGCCGGGAAGAAAAAACTGGGCCGAGCCCTCGCGAGGCAACAGAAGGACATGTTGTGTTAGCTAATTTCCCCTCTCAAACTCCACCGCGGAGCTGAGGCATGACAGCTGTTTGTGTTGGCAGGACATCAGCCGAACGCAGCAGCAGCGATGTCCCCAACTCACATTCAATAAAGCTAATATGAAATTTTGAAGGATCCCAGCATTGCACACACATAAACACAGTGGAGTGTCTGTCCACATGATCTTAACCATCCCAGCTCGTTTGCTAATCTTAATCTTCTCCTACTTCTCACACCTCAGCCTTGAAAAATACAATTTGACCATATAAAATCATTAAAATCTTATGGGTTTGAGGCATTAAAGTCCCCATCAGGTAGGTCGGACCCCACAAGTGAAAGGTCTGTCCAGGATTTCTCCATGAAAATCAAACAAATACACACGTTTTGTTGTCTTACTTTACGCCTTAACTACTTTATGTCCAAGTCTATCTGTATCTATATATAACTCCTTATTACGACTATAAACTGTGTTAGGCGAGGGAGGCTGCATTTCTAGACGCGTCATTAGGTGGTGGAAGGTGGCATCTACTTAGACGAAAAACTTTTTAAATTTCACAAGTGAGAAATGAAAATAAAAGTCTGTGTTGCGTAAAGGCACAGTGTAATTGTTCCCAATGTGAAAAGCTGGAAATAACAGCAGCAATTTAGAGACACTGGTAGAAAAAATATGTTGATGCACATTAGGTTTGAAGAGTCTTAAAATACAGTGTATTTCAGTTGTTGTTTCAAAAGTATAGATGTGTACAAGACCTACCCATATGATTAATTATTTATTGTTCATGCTTCTGTGTGAATTCATCCACTTCACTGCCTCCGCATTGATCTTCAACAATATGTACAAAAGCTCCGAGCAACCTTATATCACCTGTCAGTTTTTGCACCGTGCCATTAAACTCTAATGCCATTAACTGTTCAGCAGCACTGTGGGGGTCTCCCTTTCACTCTCTCACTGGTTGGAAACACTGGTGGTTTCTGCACAAAGCTCTCCCAGTGCGCCACCTCCCTTCCTGCATACTGTCTGGGTGAACCAGCTGCAGCAGAACAACATGGTCCTCCGAGGTGAAAGAGCACTGAACTCGGGGCAGCGCGACGCTGTGATTCACAAAGGGAAAAATTATTGCTCCTCATTGAAATCTTCTCTCCTGCTGATATAATTCGAAAGCTTTTTTAGGCCTGTGAAAGAATTGTTATTCAAGGGGGCTGCCTCAAATTTTCTTTTAATTCTTTTGACTAACCTTTTCCCTTTTGTGTTTTGTCAGCATGGGGCAACCTTGGAAATGTCTTGAAGAGCCAAGGGAAGATGGAAAACGCTGAACAAGCGTATAGGAACGCTCTTTATTACCGCAGCAACATGGCTGACATGCTGTATAACCTGTGAGTGCTTTTGTAGCTCCCTGTTTGTTTTGTTGGGTTTTTTTTTTTTAGGTAGAATTTATCTATGTCAAATTGGTTTCAAGTTTAAATTATTTTTGAGTAAAATCATTAAAATAAAAAAATAAAATTGAAAAAACAATTTATCTGAAATGAAAGCAAAAACAGATGTTTTCTTAAAAAAAAAATCACTAAAACTGTATTTTCTGTGTACAAATTTACCGAAACTAACTATAATTGCCTGGGATTACCTGGGACCATCATCTCTGCTTGCTGAGTAAAACCCGCCTTTACTTTTCTGAACCAATCAGAAGCCCCTCTTGTCCCTCTTAAACAATTACCCTGGTAACACCTTGATTGACAGCCTATCAGCCCTTAGTAATTTACTTCATTAATTGTGATGCATTCCAAAAAATTGGAAATTACAACCTTAAAGAAGTAAAAACATCAAGATGGCAGCATAACAAATAACCTTTAAGCTGGTAACATTTTAAGTAATACTAAAACTAATAAAAAAAAGTGAAATAAATCAAGTAAAAACAAAAGTAAAATTACTCTGAGTACATTTTTAGAATAGAAATGGAAAATCTGTTCTCGAAACTGAATGAAACTGACTAAATATAAAAAGATGAATAAATAACTAAAAGTGCTGAAAAACATAAAGGCGTATGACCTTGATTTAAAGCACTTCAGTTGTGTTGAAAACATGCTTGAGTCATTGGATAACTTCTGCTGCTCTGTGTGTGTATTGATCAGTGCTGGAGTCTCGGAGGAAGTGCCGTCTTGTCTTTATTCCCCAGAGTGCTTTCTGCATGACAGCATTATTAATGGTGCTGTTTCAACATCGGCTAATGCTCACAGTGTGGTCAGATGTCTCTGCGGTTTGAGAAATCATCTCCCCCCTTCACATTTATCAGCCGCTGGTGTTTAATCCTAACAGAGACGCAGAATGTCTCTTTTTTTTTCGGGGGAAGTTTTGCGGACCTCTCAACTGTCATTCTTCTGTCCGTTCCAGCGGTTTGCTGCTGCAGGAGAGCAACAAGTTCTCCGAGGCACTCCACTACTATAAGCTGGCTATTGGGAGCCGGCCAACTCTGGCTTGTAAGTACAGCTCTTCTTTTTTTTTTTCCTTTTTTTTTTTTTTTTTATTGACAATCTCCAGCTCTTGTGGTTGTGGCTGCGCTGTGTCCAGGCAACAGTGAACACAGGCTGCGGTTATGTGAAGGGAAAGGAATAGGTGGCAAAGGGCAGCGGGTATACGGCTGAATTAAACATTCAGCACAGCTGTGCGGCCGCCTTTCAAAGCCCAGTTATGTCAAGAGATCGGGCAAATGCATGATGTCATTTATTATGAATCCAGGCCACGATGCTCCTGTTTGGTTTATTCCTTCCGTCTTCTTGGATTTCTTCCCCCTTGCACTTTTCAGTGCGACTGACACGTCTTAGCATGAATTCGTGAATATTTCCAAGTTTTTTCTTACATGAGCTTTCCATCCACCTTCATTTTTAAGGACGTTTCCCCCCACTGATTAATACAAATCGCTTACAATCTTACCTGATCGTGCAATAAATTAGCTCCCCATTGTTCCGCGCATTCGTCACTGGCAGATAAACAGACGATCTTAAATGTCTTTCGCGTTTTTTTCTCCACGGATTAATTATACACCTAATCAAGATCACGGTTAGACTAGAAAATTCCCATTCAGCCTGCAATTATCCAATCTGTTGTAGCCGATAACAAGGTTAATTAATTACCCCAAAGCTGCAGACATTTTGAAGCCAGAATGAGAATGTGACAGTTAAAGTGTTTTTTTTTTCTCTTTGCAAGGGTACACCATTACTCACTGCCTAATTGAGTGCTAACTAGGGAAAACTGTAGCATTTTCATTCAATACGTACAATTATCCTGTCCTGGAAGAAAGAAGTATTGATTTGCATTGCAGAATTTGCATTAACAACTCACTTTTGGAGGCTGTTTCTTTGTTTTGGAGTCACTGCTAAAGGCTACAATTATAAAATGTCTGGATTTTTTAAGACAGGATGTCAAAGAATACAAATTTAAGCGATAAAACTTTTCAAAGTGAAAGATTTAAAGCAGAAATTATTGAATGCAAAAATGTCTTTTGTCAGTGAATTCGTTGTTCAAAAAGTCTCAAAGAAAACATGATAAGAAAATGAGACTCATTTGGGAAAAAAAAAAATACATGCACACGAAAGCAGCAGAAACTCGTTTGGTTATACTGCGGAAAAAAACCTGAAAAAAGGTTCGATTCCCAGCCGCTCCCCATTGACTTTAGCTTGATTACACGTCAACACGTTCTTGAAGAGCTTTCCAGATTGATCTGCTTTATCAAGGTAATTTATTCCAACAGGCAGACTTGATAGGGAGTTGTTTAGAGGGGAAGGTCTACAGAGACTAATTACGCTCCAGCTCCATATTGATCATTGGATCTTCGACCACTCAAGAAAAAGTTTAACAAGCACCCAGCAGTATCCCACAGGAGAGCCTCAAATGTCACGCGTTCAGGCAGAAAACCTTGGAAATGATCAGCAGTCATTTATTTTTATCACCCAAATGTGCAAAATATTTACATATCTCAGCTCAAAAACAACACATTTTTATGCTATTTAGGTGTTTTTTTTCAGGGGTTTCACACATCAATTTGCAGCAGCACAGATTTTGATGCCAGACCCGATCTCACATGCAAATTACCTGCATTACCATTAGATCTTTGCCAAATCAGCTGAAAAGTATAGCGAGGTTCTATTACAGTAAAGCAGAGCATAATGCAGGCAAGCCACGTCTTCCAAACTCTCATGCCCAAGCACCCTGTTTGGTTTTCTCCACAGCTGCCTACTTGAACACGGGCATCATACTGATGAACCAGGGGCGCCTGGACGAGGCCAAGCGTACCTTCCTGACCTGCGCCGACATCCCGGACGAGAACCTGAAGGACCCCCACGCCCACAAGAGCTCCGTCACCAGCTGCCTGTATAATCTGGGCAAGCTGCTCCACGAACAGGGGCACCAGGAGGTAACGTGGCAAGTCTGAGAGAAGAATGCATTGTTTGATTTGTTTCGAACTTTTATCTTAGTCCACGTGTATTTTAAATTGGAATGACATTGTGAGTACACACTATGTTTATCAAGTCTCGCCATGATGTCAGATCTGTTGATTGAACCCTTCATATTCTTTTTGCTGCTGATTTAGTGTCCTACTAACTTCTCACAACAATAGTATCAGTTTTGTACCCACATACTAGTACTGTCAGGAACACGCAGTGATATCAGAAATCTCCCAGTCATTGGAAATGATCTTGTAAATAAAGAGAAAGCGCTCAGTCGTACATTTATAACAATTTTACAGCCTTAAAAATCAAATACATTTTGGCAGCGTAAATAATTTCTCATGTTTTAAAGCAGTATTGTCCCTTGGACCTTTAGGCTTATTAGTGTATGTGTGATAGATGTCACTCTCTTTTATCACACCTCCCACTTTGTCACATATTCATTTATTTTCGAAGAGCGCCTCATGTATTTTTCTAAAAGGAATACTCCCAGCGCTACAATCAGAGTTGCCCTTTCGCATACCGTGCAAGCTGGAGAATATAAAACCTCAGTAAACTGAGATAAAATGCAGGCAATGAGCCAAGCAGCCTTTTGGGGACACTGAGAGAAGGCTTGCTTTTATATGGACATGATCCAAAATTGCTCCTGTCATAGGGGACAAAGTGTTTGTGCAGATAATCCTCAGGCTGTTTCTAACAAATTTACTCTCCTCCGTGCCCCTAAAGACCCACAGTCCTGGCGCAAGTAACTGGTTTTCCAATGCTGCACATTTATATCGTACACAAGCACTGTGATGCTGCTGATTCAATCAGGAGAGGAGCAGTGGTGCTGCAGATTCAATAAAAGCCCTTATAAATAGTTGGCATGCGGGGGAAACGGAGCGCTCCCACTTCCTCTGACCTCTTAACCACAACATTTGCTTCAGCAAAAAAGCGGAATCGGCTCCGTCTACCGTTTGGACTCTGAGAAACTCTGAGGTGAATTGTCGGACCCCGCGCGCTTTACGTGCTGGAGTCAATAAGTGACACTGCTCTAGTCATCGTAACAGCCGTGACACTGAGGATAGACGCTTTGTGCCGGGCTCTGTATGAACCAGCCTCCAAGCGACCCCCAATTCCACGCTGCGTATTCACATTGTCAGGACCCCGGCTGCATGGGAGGAATGACTAGTTACCCCAGAGCCAGTCTCTCTGGCGAGTCCCTCCACCAATGCAAACATCCCCCCACCTTCTCCTTTTCTTTTTCTTTTTTTTCATTCACAGGAGGCCCTCTCCGTGTTTAAAGAAGCAATACAGAAAATGCCAAGACAATTTGCACCACAGAGCCTCTACAACATGATGGGTAAGAGCTGCTTTTGTCGGGGGGGGCCCTAGAAGATGTTTTAAGTGCAGTACAATGAAAACTTTTTGGGTTACACGGTTATTTTTGGAGTATTTTTGTTCGACTGGCTGATATTCATCCCATATTTTTGCTGCTGTTTCTGTTTTGAACCATTTAGGATTAAAAAAAAAAGGAGTCCTCGTGTAGATAAACATGGTTTTAGCCAAACCAGCTTGCAATAAGCATCAGGATTTACTCACTGCAAGCTAAGCCAGTGTTTACAGCTCTATTAGCCCTGACCTGACTCACACTCACTGGGGAGCGCGGCTATCCAAAACTTTTAAAGTAAACCTTTTTTTTTTTTTTAATCGAATAGTCAAATGGAACAAAATACAACAAACTTGGCGAGACTTTTCTGTTATGTAATGCGTAAACATGCACAGAAAGGATTAATGTTTCATAATATGAGAAGTTTTTGTCAAATCAAATCATCCATTTGCTACTCTTTTAAACCCACTTTATCCAAATAAGGGTC
>JAUESE010000092.1:17184431-17200034 GCA_032274725.1 Malacoctenus triangulatus
GAGAGTGACGGTGCGAAGCAGCGACTCATCAGGAGTGCGAGCAGGTCTGGGTGCGATTCGGGGCCGCGGGATGCTATAAAAATGATACAGACCTGCACGCTGCTGTTGGATCACCGATAAAAAGAAAAAAAAAGAGAGAGACTAAACCGGGTCTGATATGAGACCCTCGTTCAGAGTTGTGAGTGGGACGCGGACTTCCTATCTCCTTGTGATAAGAGGGGGGGAGAAGCAAGCTATCATGCAGGCCTGGCAGGCAAAAGGACAGCGAGGAAAAATGTGATGAGAAAGGCTGCGAGTTCATAAGCACATGTACTGTATGTGAATAGCCGGGCATAACAGCCCTGCCTTTGGGTATTACAGCCATCAGGTTGGAAATAACAATCATCATTAGTGATGGCCCAGATACAATGAATGTCATAATTGATGTTAGAAGCTAATTCACTGCAGGCTTTTGAAATAATGGCATATTAGGCGAGTTGGGTTTTTCCATTGCGATGGAAATATTTAGCCAGAGACTGGAGGTCTGAATTAAATATCTTACTTTGATGATCAGATAGCGAATGCATTTTTTTGTCTTTTAGAAAGCAGAATAATTTTCATCGAGGGTCAGCAGTAAAGATGCACAATCCAATTAAAGGCATTAAATGTGGCAGGAGCTGATATGCACAACTTACTTTGGCTGACTTAATGTCACGCTATCGACAATGCAGCTATTGAACGCTGAGGCGGGCTGAACTTGTTCACTCTCTGCTCTGGCTTGCAGATCACTTCTCTCCTCACTGACTGACTGACTCAATAAATGTTGGTTCTGTTTAACTCGGCGATTAAAAGTTACAAGGTTTCCATCCGCCAATCTCTCAAAGGACTTTACCCGACTTACAGTGACGGCGCGCTGAGGCTGAATCCAGCTCACGACGGAGGGACGCTGGCCACAATCTGGACAGGTTGCCGATCCATCACATGCACACACACACAAAAACCTCACACGTGCACAATGACAAGGTGCAACCTCCGAGCAATCAACGAAATACTGAGACAACCTTGAAGCCTTTTTCATCAGTTTGAATGCGTCCTCTTATATTTATACAAATGTTCTTTAACACTAATCTTTGTCGTGAGAAGAAAGAATCTGGTTATTTTCATTACCTCCCTTTGTAGACTTCCTATGAGTTACTCTTATCACACCATTTCAGACCATTTGAAATGTTGCAGGGCTGCTGTCTCTCACTCTCCTATGAATGAGCCTCACTCAAGGCTCAATTTAAACTGTAATATTTTGTATTTGAAGGAGTAGTTAGAGGCACATAACGAGGAATCAGCATGATATAACCTTATATCTTAAATAGTGAGGCTAAAACTATCTCCAACAAGCAGTGCCACTTCACCTGTGGCCAACTCGCCGATCACAAGGACGCCGTTGCCCTTAAATGCATCACATCTGTCTGAAAAGCTTCGACATATTTGCATTTCGAACACTCACACACAGCTGACACCACTAATGCTGCATGACTGCATCTCCTTAACTTTCCATTTAGACTCATTTCATCATACAGTTAAACAACTTGCCAGTCTTCAATCCTCAGCAGGAGATCTTTCAACTCAAACCTGTTTGAAAGTTAAATCAAGGGTGGGCAGTCGAATTCATTTTCACTCTATTGTGAACTGTAAGTAAGCTGAATCAGGCCGATCTGGAGGATATTTAAGGCTCTTGTGAGGATTATTTTATTCACCATGCTTCTTTTGTGTATTCATCACTTCTTATACAAGCTAGTTTAATGTTCATTTTTTCAAATCAGTTGAATCTGCATCAGCTTTATATTCAAAAAAGTGAACTCAAACATAATTTTCATCCCTTTTCATTGGGACAATGTGGTTTCCATCTGCACAGGGAGACACATTTAACAGATTAAGTAGAGAATGCATAAAGCTGTTGTTGTAAACACTGCACTCAGGTCAGTACGTCTGAGCGCTGTGCTAATAGGATTAATACACAGATCACAAACCTACTTTAAAACCAGCACTCCTCGAACTTTTTGTAATGACGTAAATATCCGAGATAATGGAGTGAATCATGTTTATCACTTACTGCTTGCTAATGAGGCCCTGAGGAGGAGACGGCAATAAGCACTTTAAGTCTGCTCTTATCTGAATTTTAGACACACTGATACAACAAGATCTTTTCAAGACGATCCAACTAATTCATCTAAATCTATTGTTAGGTGTTTTGTTTGGAAGTGTTCGACCTGTCCGTGCACTGATACCTCTGTTGTGAGTTAAAACACAACACAGAGAATCTGAGGATTATCCATCGGTCATCTAAACCGTTTTTTGGACTGAAGGTTGAGGAGAGAAAGAGCTGATCCCAACACAAGGTGAAAGCAGGCAGACACCCAGGAGTGGTCAGCAACTCACCATGACACAAACACAAAGGCACACAATCACATCCACCCATGTAGCCACACCCTAAGAATAACTTAGTCACCAATCAACACTTTCAGCATGTTTCTGGTCAGGAAAATGCCAAAACATTAATGCAAACCCAGAACATTCTTCCTGTGACAGAAATTTTCGATCAAAATGCACATTCTTTTTCTCTTTGATGCTTATTGAACATGTATTGGACTCCACAAATCAAACAGGGTTTAGCAGTTCCTTCACCTTTCCGGTAACTATAGAGGAGAAGAAACCCGACATTGATTTGTGGCTTCTTGGTGATGGAAGGCACCAGAAACCCTTCAATTGAAGGATGCCGTGAGCATCGAGGCAGAAAGCCTTGAATCAAGGACGTGAGATGGACGAGGGCAGCTTTAGCTTCTGCTTTTGAAACTTTAAGTGTCAAAGCTTTGAATTCAACGTGGGCAGCAACTGGAAGCTAGTGAGGGGGTTTGAGCAGTAGGATGACGTGCTCTCTGAAGACTGAATGTGTCGCCTCATTGTGAGCAATCTCCAGTAATCTCAATGTGAATGTAAAGAGTTGTTGCTAGAAGGGAGTCGCAGCGCGTGACGTGTGATGAGAAGATTGAGCACGAGGACGAATGCTTTCTGCTCAGAAACAGAGCCTTCGTCAAAGCTTTGCAACCTGGCAACGCCAGGACAAGAATCTAATGCTACGTGAACCCTGAACGACAGCAGGTCGTCCATCACGACAACCGACTTCTGAGCAGGTCGTGTGAGAATGATTCGGCTTGACACAAGCTGGATATTTATCGTTGTTTGTCGGGAGGAGATTTTCTAGAAGCTCAGTCACAGGAAGGTTCAAGGTGGCAAAGTAACGACGGCATTCGTTGCTGGAATGACGGCTCATGTTGGGGGAAATGATACGAAGAGCGAGGTGTCAAATCGGTGCTAAGAGAAATCACAGGACCGTGAATTCACCTCGGTGGACACACTAAACTTTCTGAAGCAGGAGACCAAAGTCAGGCTGAAAATAGCTCAGTGTAGAAGCAGTTCTCAACCTGTAAGATACCGCAAGAAATTCTCCAGGAGAGAGTGGAGATGAACCATCTGATCCAGAGAGATTAATAACATTCGAGACACTGATTTTGTTTGCGCTGAAGTGAAGGGCTGGCACATTTGTGGAGTGGTTTTCATTATCAAGGTCTTTGCATACAAGAAGAGAGAATTTGTCATTGCTGGTGCCAAACAAATACCCGTTTTCTTGCAGACGATCAAAAAATCCTTCACCTCACAGGTAAGATCTCGGTCTGTTTCAGTTGTAGCTTGAATTTTTTTCTCTTTTTTGATAATCGTAGCGTTCGCCTGTATTTTTCTTCTGCTATCGCGTAATAAAGCTTCAGGCTGGCCTGAATGTTTATGTGAAGATGATTATTTGTTGAATATATGAGGATCATCGCTGTTGTTCATTGTTTTTGTCAACAGCACTTTTTCCTGAGTGTAGTTTTGTAACTACTTTACCCACCTCTGGGTTTAATCAGCCAGCGAAATTGGAAACAGCTGTGTGGGTGTGCTGGGCCTTTAGCAGTACAACTGCTTTCACTGTACACACCATTAAGTCCTCTCCTCCATTACTTACTGTTGCAACACTTGTCAAGTTTGCTCTCTTAGGCAGAGTCTTTCATGGCAGAAAGCTGAATCGGGGGGGGGGTGGACAGATGTCCGTGGCATCAAATCCAAGACATTTACGGTTTGAGTGCACGCAGGTTTCTGTTTATTCTGATGTGTTATAAATGCTTTTTTTCTGGTTTCAATTATTACTTTCACAGATTGTTTCTTCTGTTGAACATTTGTACTCTCTACATTGTGAGTGGCAGCAGTAACAGCTATTTACTGATTAAGGACAGATTTAGCACACCTTTATCTTCCCTATCACAAACACAAGCTTTGTTGTCAACAGATTATCTTTGTTTTCTGGAGGTGGACATGCTATAAATTAACAACAGCTGTCGAGCTCCACGAGGCAATAAGCAACCTCTTGTACTGCTAGATTATTTCTTTCCATATCCAGGGAGCTACATTGTTCACATCGGAGATATCTTGTCATATTTTCTTGTTGCAGCTCAGTTACAGGGTGTCAAAGCTGCTTGTAAACAACCCATTTCAGACGGTAACCATTGAAATTCAGCATCCTGGTCGCACTACCGCTGTAACTCTGCAGCAGAAGACAAAAGAATTATGGCTTTTTTCTCCCCTCTCAGTATTTTCGTTCGGTAATTTTCCTTCTTACTCTACTCTCACATCTGCTGGTATTTACTGAGAGTATAATTCCTCATTTTTCACAGAACCCAGCTAGCTTATCAACAGCTTGCACCCAGCTGAACAATCTCGCTCATTTTTGAAGTCAAGAAAGAGAGAGATCAGCTGACTAACTTGAAAAGAAGGTCTTCTCTCACACTCCTGTTTTCTCTTTTGTTCACCAGACGACCCGAGGGGCTACAAAGCCCACCGGGCGGCTGAGACAAGCTGTGAAAGCCTTTGAACATGGAGGGGACCACCAACTTCTAACCGACACCCAAATTCAGCCGCAATCCAGATAAAAAGCCAGATCCAGTCTTGCCCAGATTCAAAACCAATAACGGCACAACTAAACTACAACAAGGAAAAACAGAATCTCTGATATCAAATCTCTACGTTCCATAGAAATCCTTAAATCTAAACTAAAATCACGAGGATGTGTTCAGGGCTCGACGAGACAGATTTTTACCTCGGTGGACAGATAAATAGGAGGTTGGACATGCACACAATGACAGCGAGTACAGGAGCGTGCATGCGTGCTGACCTGGTAGGAGTCGATGGCCTCCCGGTCCAGCGAGCGGCTGACTGACACGACTCCCGTCTCTCCCTCGATGGTAAAGACACCTTTGGGATCCTGGTCGGCGCCGGGACCCGTCAGCCGGAAGAGCTGAATCCCGGTTCTGTCCGATGATATCACCTGCAGACACGCACAGAAACATCAACCACTGTGGCATCGGCCCCATTTCTCTACTGCTTCTTACCTAGAACAGCAAGAAATAAAAACCTTCTTATTCAAATGTGTTGACACTCCAGCAAATAAAAACATACCATGCTGTGATTGATGATGCAAAGCCTTGAAAACAACCATTTAAATTTTTATATTAGGGAAGACTTTGATTTAATGTTTGCTGTTGGTAAAAGCAACACATGTAAAACAAGAACGTTCGCGTCGTCTCCCTCAGCAGCGGAAGCCTGCTGAGTCTACTTGCTGATGCTGATCAAGAATCAAGTTTTAGATGAAGTCAGTGGAACGGTGGAGTCAATGCACCAAACACTCCACCATAAATAAATGTAGATGATCAGTGTGTTTGTGAGTTTTGTTGTTTGGCCACAGCAGAAAGACTCTGAGACCAAACATGGCCTCATGCAGGAGTGATGAAGAAGCGCGCTGCCAAGCTAGTTGGCTGACGGTTCTAAACCCGCGGACGGGACTGATCTGACGCGGGGAGTTTTTGGATGGATGAACTCACATGAGACTGTCGGGTGGAGGTGGAGGCGGCGGCGGCGGCGTCCACGGGCACCCCGGGAACAGGAAGCAGTTTGGAGGAGGAGAAGAAACAGAAAGAGAAACACGTTAGAGTCTCGGATCGCCGTGGAAACAATAATGACTTTGAGCTCGAGCTGAAAGACTTGATAAACAACGTGATTTCCCAAAATATGGTGCACAACCAACTTCCAAAAAATTGCAACACAAGACAATTTATTCAAATTCAAATGAAGATATTCAAACAAAGCATGCGTCATATATATAAAAAATAATGTTTCACGAGTCAGTTCTTGAGTAATACTTTGAGAAATTGTTTTAAAAAGATAAAACAAATCGTCGCCACAGTGTGACTGAAGGAGAATTTCAATGTTTCTCTTATCGCATCAGTATTTGTTGTATCCGCATAAACATACGGAGTGTTGTCACCAGTGTCAACACGCTCACGGGCGGCTGAACTGCCAGCGTGGGTCATGAATTTAAACGTTTCCTCTGCGCTCCGCCACACGGTGCCGTGAGGATGCTTTTAATGAGAGCGCACTTCAATGAGACGCAGACTAAAATGCAGCCCTTTCTACTGCCTACTTGAAAGAGCACGGGGACAGAAGACGACAAGCCCGAACGAGACAAAGCTCAACTGCTTATGTCTTCTCCAGAACTCTAACAATCATCCCGATGTCTCGCTTCATCTTTTTCTCCTGCTCAATATTTGACATCCTCGATTCTTTGGACAAGTGTCCATCTCTATATTCTTGTTCACCTTGGTAACTTATTGTTATTGATTCTTTCATATTCACCCTACAGAAGATGAGTGGAAAAAATACGAAAAGGTTGCACAATGCAGCTTTGAAAGCATATTTCTCATCGACTAAAAGCATTTATTCTTTGCTGATCCTTCCTGCTCTCACCATCTCCCCTTGTTCGCCCTTTCAACCCTCCTGGTCGCCTCCTCCTGCCTTTGTCTTGCTTCTATAATCTCAAGCATATCTGAAGGTTGGCAATGTCAAGGGGGCCTTCTCCTTTTTTGTGTAAGAAGTTCCTATCATAAATACTGTAGTAAGCCTGTCCTAACAGATTCCTCTCATCCCTCTCCTCTCGTCAGAACATGAGAGCTGAAACAATCAGCTCTGCCCACACTCACACAGAGAAGTGGCACTGTTGTCATTAGGTTCAGAGAAATTTCTGATCTTTTTATCATCAGACTTTCAGCGAGCACCTGTAGAGTTTTGACAAACTGGGTCACATGGAGAAAACCAAAGGAAAACAACGAGCTGCATCACCAGTTGGATTCACAGATGGGGCTCCGGTTAAAACTTTCATGGATGCGGGGGAAGCGCAGGAACAAAAACGGACTTGCGGGGAGGACGGCTGGGAGCAGCGAGAGAGGAGGAAGCGGGGAGCGCGAGCGAGGGAGGGAGCGATCGCTGATAAAGACACAGTAACTCCAGCTGAAGAGTAAGTGAAGTGTCAGGAGAAGTTTAGACTGATTAGGAAAAGCCTCTGTGGGGTAGGAGTGTGATTATCCGCGGCACATACACACACACACACTGATGCACGTCCATGCTCGTGGAGGAACGTGCACCCAGTGGTTTCGTCTCTGCTGAGTCTGTCTCCCTCCGTGCGTGTGTGGGAGGACTGATGGGAGAATCTCACCTCTTTCCATCAGCTCTCATTACCAGCCGAGCTGATATGAAAGACTGTGGGGCTTGTGATGCTGCAGCAAGATGACAGGAGGTGTGGCGCTGCTCTCCAACACCAACCTCCTCGGAGCTCACAGCGCCAAAACAATGGATCAGCCACACTGTGTATGTGTGTGTGTGTCTGTGTGTGTCGATGAAAGCTGGTTCCTATGTATCGAAAGCTCGGTAGCATCTCCCGCTTTTTTCCGTGTCTATCAAATGTCAGGGGGGCAATAAATAAAACCCGGTGGAAAAGCAGCTGTTTGAAAACGTGTAAAAGAGTGAAAAAAAAAACTCATTTCTGTCTCCTACAAAAGTCGGAGGGAGAAAGATGTGGCCGGTGGGGCAAAGATATTGGGAGGTTGATCCAAGGAAAACATCATCACACGGAGTCATTATCATGCAAATTCAGTGTATGGACACACACACACACTTTCCACCATGTGCTTTCCAAGTGCGAATGAGACAGTGCTGAAATCCAGCATGTCAGCATGAGTGTGTGAGAGGATGTGCCGTCGCGTCCCTCAGTGGTGCTTCTGTTGTCCCGATCAAGGTCATCCAGCCAGCTGCGAATGACAATCGCTGGCCATAAAACGGACTCCGGGGAGCAGGCTCGTGTGTGCACGTGAGTGTGTGTGTGTGTGTGTGCCTATAAGGATGCACGGTTTGGACCAATGCTCTGCCTGATTGTCCTGCCACTCCGGTGTGTTAATGAGAGCGACGAGATGAGGTGGATACCCCAGTGAAGACACGGACGGCTAGTGCCGAGTCCTCAATCCGGGACGATGGCAAAACAATGGGACTAATTAACGTCCTTTGATTGGTTAGCCGGGCCTCTAGCTAATCATTAGCCCTCAGCCACCGCATGCTGAGCCAATCAAAACAAGCCAGAGAAGAGCAACAATCGAGAGGAACTCTTGTTGGGGGCTGGGAAAAAAAAGAAAAGGCTTGACAAGAGTGTTATTAAGCAGAGACGGTGTTAAGAGGGTCAGCTGGAGCTGTTATGACAGGAAATTCTGCTCTTGAAGAGAAGATTCAGTTGCATACTGCAGTGTGTCCTTGTCATCCTATGTGGGAGATTCTTTAATCGCAGCCGACGTGGTTCGACTGAGCCACACGCTTCCTCCGGCTGTCCTTACACAACATGATGTACGAGGGATACCGTCGGGGGTCTGGAGTATTTTGAAACCTCACGAATTCAGGATGCCTTATTTGTGAATTGGCTTGAACACAAAGGCCTGAGACGTTCCTCTGTATTCAACCTTACTGAGCAGATTTGGGGCGAGTTGGAAATTAAATGGTAAATCGACCCCACCTGTGTTGTACAATATGTTCAGGAATCTCAACACGCTTTCCGCAGTGAGTCATCGTCACCCTTTCACACATGACACTCCAACACTTGATCCCACATTCGGCTTTAGGTTAACAATGTTGACAGATCACAGGGAGCCTTATGTCAATCTCTCAAATGGGGATTTGAACCATCAACCTTTGTATTGAAGCCAACCAACTCTACCAGCTGAGCCACAAACCAATCAGAAAAAGAATCGGCATGATTTGCATCAGATGAAAGAAAGCAGTGTTAAATTCAGAAGATACTGATCCAGTTTGAGATGTGCTACTCTGAAAGCTTTGCCAAAAAAAGTGGACAAACAAAATTTCCGAGGTAGAAGTGGATAAAAAATGCAGAACTTGCCACAAACGTTTCCTGAACATTATGAAATGAAATCATGTTTTCAAGAGTTCCAATGTCCTTACAAGTGTGTGTACCACAATGATTCAGAGAGCCTCTAAAACATGACAGGCACATGGGTAAATGGACGGAGTGAAGAATCTGAATTCAGTTGAAATTGGATGCCCACCGTGGTGGGGAACAGTTTTGTCTGACAACTATCTGAGGCAGCAGGATGAGCAATCATTCAGTCTTGCTTAAACTCACACAAGGACAACATCTTTTCGGCAGTTCACACCCGACAAATCTGCTTTTTATTGCTTTTTTCTCATTTTTTTTTAAGCTTGTCTCATCAGAATGGGTTTCACATCTGCTCGGTGTGTCTCGGGGTCCAGGCTCGAATTGAAAATTTGCATCAGGCGGCTTTAACTCACCGCCGGCGTGCATCCACCGCGAACGGGCATGATTAACATGCTGAAACACACACAGGAAGAAAAAGGCAGGAACTTTCTGGTCTTCCTGAGACAATTAAGGGAATCAATTAGACTAAATGACAGGGCCCGCAGGCTGCCTGCTTTTCTAATGGTGTAACATGTCACAACACATCTTACTCACTACCTACTTGGAGAGCTCGGATGTGGCGCTGGAGTTGAATGGCTTCTCTTTACAAGAGCAGACGTGGAAACAAAGAGACAAAGATAGAGCAAGTGGGAGGTGAAACGTAAAAATCACAAAAAACATAAATGAAGGACAAAAAAAAAACGCGCAACAGCTGAGAGACACCAGACCGAGGGGCAAGCAGTCGGTGGGAGCATCCAGGCTGACAGACAGCAAATCAGGATGCGCCGTGCGCTGAAACAATGAAACCGAGGTGCCAGACACATCTATCCTCCCCACAATATTAGCTGAGGCTACAAACCAAACCAGGCCCTCATTCCTCTCCCAAACAGTGCTTTATTGGAGCTGTCACCTCCAGTCAGACAAGTTGTGTTGATTTGCGAGCTGGACCCTGAGGTAAGGAAGTACAAACACAGCTTGAATAACTGACAGCTCCGCCACGGCACACAAAGCTCAGATAGCTTCACAGATTGAAACGTTGGAGACTTTCCGTTGACACATCTGAAACTTTTGTTCGGTGTTTAATGAAACTCCCGCGGTGAACCTCGTAGCTATTGTATGAATTTTGTACATCCTTTTGTAAAGATCCATTGAAGATATAAAAATCAAGACACTCATCCTTCTGCACGGTTCATTCAAGTCACAAGGCTTCATATCAGTCGCTGCAGACCAGAGTGTGCAGAGACTGATATGAAGCCACAGCAACGAGCCCGGTCATTATGTGTCTTTGATGATTGGCAAACATGGGAAGCGTTGCGTTTATGTGACAGAAACACGTCGGATCTTAGAGGTTCAGTTGTCCGTTTGTTCTTTATTGTTTCTGTTTCTCACTCTGAGCTACTGGTGGAGGTTTACAATAAAGTGTGGCTGCAGTTTGAGATAACTGTGTTGCAGTCGGTCCATATTCTGGTGCAATTTGCTTCCACAGTGAAGTGACGGCACAGTAGAGTGGGACCACCCGGCTCTGCGTGGCTCAGAGAGCGAGTGTTTTCACGTCGACGCTCTGCGCCTCATTCGGACCAAAAAACTCAGCTCGGTCAACCTCGACACGGCTGAACTGAGAGCACCCTCAGTGCTGGTATCGGGCAGAGGGCCTGACAGTGTGCCAGTCCATTTCACGGCTACTACACAATCACACACTCACACCTGTGTTTTTGGATTTAACCCCATTCAGGCACAGAGACAACATGTGACCTTAGCACATAAGATCCCCAATCAGAATCAAACCTGGGTCCTTTAAAAAGCCTCAGCAGTAATACTACATCGCCTTTCTTTTTTTTTAAAGTAAGATACCTCTTAAGACCTCCGTTATTTTGTTTACACCTAGAAAAGTAACAGAGACATTACGTATCATTCTTGAGCAACATGAGAGGTCCATCTTCAAATGACGCAGCAAATCTCCTAATACATCCATGAAAAACGCAGACAGCCACAGAAAAGGTACAAACAGAATCCCTGATTAGGGGGAATCAGCCAAAAAGTACACAAATTATTTCAACTTGAAATGTGAAGTAAGCCGGCTTCCCCCATGAGAATACAGCCCGACTCGCACTTAATTCCAAACTTTCATGAAAAAGCCTCACGAATAAACATTTAAACTGCTCGAGCCCTGACTGATTCATTTTTCCAGGCGACTCGAGGAGTCTGAAAAATCCGTCGTCCTATCAGCAGCGACTGAAGTGGCGTGTACTAAGAGAAACATTTAGGCATATCAGTTTCATTGCATGCTCCAGCTGCGGTGTGAGTTGTTGTGTGCTGTTTATGGGCCCCCAGGGGAGGGCAGGGGAGAGACCTCTGTATCAAAACAATTCCACAGCTAGCAGGAGGTGTGACATAAACAACGAGGTTCTTACCCTTCTCCTGTGAGCCCCGCTGACAGCTGACCCACCCCCCTCTCTCTCTCCCTCTCGCACACAGACACACCCACACACACTCGCCAGCACACACACACCCACACACAGTCATACATGTCAAATTCGTAGCCTTCGCAATCTCAACTCTCCCCCTGCTCCTGACTGCTTATCTCTCAGGGAGAAGAAGGGAGTATGAAAAATGAATGGCTGCCATATGGAAGTGGTAGGTTGTATCGGCAGAGGGAAAAGCCACTGGTGTGGAAAATCAATTTCGCCAAGTTGCCAACACGCCGCCTCTATTGGGTAAAATAGCTCACATTAGCCTGTGTTTTCAGGCAAAGCTGAAAGCGTCGGTAAAGAAGGGGAAAGGATGTATGGATGAATAAAAAGAGAATGGATAAAATTGGTAAATGGACAGTGATAAGACGTGGGAGTTGGGACACGAAGGGAATGCTTGAGGGCGACGCAGAGGAAGTAAAAAGGCAAAAAAGAATTGCTTGTCGCCGCCGATGCGCCGCGCTGCCATCGCCTCCCATTAATGTATCAGTGTGTTGCATGAGCCACAGCTGTTGCCATAGGTGGCAGCCCACTGCATTGCTGCCCATAGCATACTGCAGGATGATTAGAGCCCCGTATGGACCCAAATAATCTGCTGACTTGCACTCCTCTCTATCTCCCCGCAGCTCGCCAGGCAATACATTTGCATAACCCCCTGGTCCATGGTCGTCTTCCAAAAATATCAACGCACAGTCCGACACTTGCACACTCACCACATTTACTCTTCCCCACTGACTTCCTGGTATCTCAAGGCCCTCCGGTGGCTTTGCGGGGACCACACTGAGTATCATAATAGCGGGAGCTGACGGCGCCGGCTTTGTGCCGTGGTCATGCTCTCCAGGGTACAATTATCTATTAGACATAAGGCTCAGTATGGGATATCTTTTCATGTTAGTCTCAGCGGGCATGGAGAGCGGTGGATGATCTCTTAGCGTCCAGCCGAAGCGAGAACAAAGCTGAGTGACATGCAGAGACGGATCAAACTTTAATAACACACGCTGGGATGGATGTAGAGTTTGTCGTCTAAATGTCAGTTCTGCCCGATCATTTGGTCAAGGAGGAACAAAGGAAAGCTGTTTGGAGAGAAAAATACGAGGATCACACAGGGGAGGTGATCAAAGTGTGAGATACTGACAGAACGCTCAAAATCTGTGCAACAAACGATTAGCTTTGTTGCTTTATATTTGACTTTTCATTGGAAGTGCAGCTGGTTCAATGAAATCTTCGATCAGTGACAAATTCAAACCCTCTGAGACCGATTCAGTTTTGTGGGTCCATTGTGTGACTGAATGAAGCGAAAGCCAGAGACTAAATGAAGCTGGTCACCATTGATGGTACTGACTGAGGCGTTATGTTTTAAACTTTGGTATTTCACATCAATGTAACAATCTGACAAAGAGGTTTCCTTAAAGTTTTGTATATGCAACCTTATGAGAGCAGGTTAGACATGAGTGGTTAGTGAACAGTGAAGGAACCCCACGTACAGGAAATGTACGGACGCCTCTAATTTTAGTCGATGTATAAAAATTCCCGCCAGTGTCCATCATGACATTAAAGCTGCATGACATCTCCAACAAGGATCTCATGATTAATTGCTGCTCTTGGATGTTGAAAGTACTCCTGCATGGCATACAGGAAGTGCGGTGCAATTAAAGTCATTTACAAACGTAGCTTTCTGAAAGGAAGCAGAGTCACTGCGTGTGCATGCATGTGCTTATTCTTTAATCAAGGCTCCTACAATCATATTAATCAAAATACTCGCTTTGTAAGAGAAAAGCAGTGACAGGAAAAGTGCAACATCAGCTTTGTTAAGTTTAATGGCACGGCCTCCTTTTCATAACCTCCTAACAAGAAAATTTATGTCAACGTGTACATACAAACAGCATAATGAAATAAAGTCGCGAACGACACTTTTTCTATGGCCTGATCTATGATTTGAGGCTGAAACATTCATCATTAAAACTTGTCAGAACCTTGGACAGCTTTAGTGCTTTTAGAGGAAGACAGAGCGAAACAGAGACTTTATTATTGCTGCCTATAAAACAAAATTACATGGCGTAAAAAATAGAATGGAGAAAAAAAAGAAACACCAGGGGTGGTGGCCATGGTTAAAACTGATTTATCACTGTGAAAGAAATCATTTTGAGTGGTTGTTTTTCCATTAATTCTGCTCTAAAATCTCGCCCGGTGTTGCTGCCTGAAAGCGAGGGGGGAAAAAAATGTCCTCCTTATGTTGTGCGATGAAGAAAGGCAGGAAAGTCATGACAGGATGGGGATTCACAGCGTTAATTAGCAGAGATTATCAGACAGGGGCTGCTGAAGCTCACGTGCCGGCAAGACATCGATCTGACAAAAACTCTGCACGGAGTCCAGAGTCTGTCAGGACGGTTTCACACGGCGGTGCGGAAATAACACAAGAAGCCAAAGAGTCATTAAACATAAAAACACCCTCTTGCTCTCTCTGTTGGGCTACATGACGCAGATTCATATTATATAAATGACGATATTCATTCGGACTTTTTCCAGCAACAGAAACCTGATGACAAGCTCGATGTTCGTCTCGACACCTCTCTGGCCGAAGCAGACCTGAGACTGAGGACGGGATGTGATTTAATGAGGTGTGGTTGCTGGTGTGGACAGGCTGAGGAAGAGTGTGTCAGAACCTGATGACTTACTGGGAAGTTTCATGTACACAACAATCACTTCGGGTTTCCAGGGAAAGGTAAAAAAAAAAAAAAAAAAAAGGGAGAAACTACCCAGTGACTGGCAGTTCTCTGAGGGAGCATGCATGTTGATGTCAGAGCTAAAAGGAAATGGCCAGGCTGGCTTAAGATAATAAAAAAAGAGGACAGTTACTCAATTAACCACTCGTAACAACAAAGAGGAGTACCTCTGAATACACAACTTATTGAATTTTCCGAGTTGATTGGATAAAGCAGCCGGACACCCATTTAGACACCAATCTCATGAGCAAAGTGCAGGAAACCGAGGCTACAAACAACAAGAATTAAACAAAAACAAGACAACAAACTAATAGAAATACATCCTGTGATGTGTTAGCGCCAAGTATCTACTGTCATTTTCGGCTCATATGGTCGGAAATTGGCATAAACGAGATCAAAGCACAGAGGGGGGGTTCAAGGCACACTCTGACATTTAAACACCACAGTCTCCATCTTCTGACAGCCACTTCCGAAACGATAACGCACCGCGTCACAATCACCTCCGAGTGGTTTCTTCAACATGAGATTGAGTTCGCTGGACTCAAATGGCCACCGCGGTTGCCAGATCTGGATCCAGCAGAGCACCGCTGGGATGTGGTGGAATTGAAGATTAGCCTCCTGCATGCGCGGCTGACAAATGTGCAGCAGTTGCATGCGATTTCCGTGCCTTAGATGGACGGAAATCTCGGAGGAGGTTCTGCGGCTTCTTGTTGATTCTGTGCCATATGTGTATGTTCTCTGAAATGTGGTTGATCCAATATTAGAAGTTAACAGCCTCGGGGTAAACAGCTGGTGGTGCTAATTCTCTACTCATCGCAATTAAACCGCAGCTGAAGAACGGGGCACAATTAGATTATATCATTACGAGAGGGAGCATCAAACCTGAAATGGTGAAGAATTACGTGCTTATAGTCACAGATACGCGACTTTATTGGAGTTTGTGTTATGGATGAAAGGAATGATTATGGTGATGCAAAACAAGCTTACATATAGATGAAAGCCATGTGATAAAATTTACTTTCTATATTAAGAATTTTACGAACAA
>JAUESE010000092.1:17216145-17228809 GCA_032274725.1 Malacoctenus triangulatus
TTTAGGATCACTACATAAACACTCCAGCAAGATGGAGCCACAACATGAAGCTGAAATTGATTTCATCCTCCCCTTTTAAAAACCCTGATATCAACAAATCGTAATACTCAGCACGAGTATCGGTAAGAAGCTTAAAGTCCCATTTTTATCAATATTTTTGCTACAACACGACAGGATCATAACATTGTAGTATCTTGATATATCATGGTATGTTTACATCACTTCTTTAAGAGAGAATAGATGTTGCTGTGCTTGTACATAAATAAAGTGAAACAAACTACGTGATACAAAGTTTGTGTCTGGATGGGAACTTCCTGAAACATTTTGAAAAACGCAAAGCATCTCGTATCCTCGTCACCAGCTTCTCAGCGTCTTTGTTTATTGTTTATTTTGTACCACATTCGGAGCTCTGTGTAAAGTTATTTTTAGCATCAAACTCCACACTTTCCACTGATTTAATTAGCAAAATCATGGGGAAGCGGATTCTATTTCAGAACTGCTCGTATGAATTACGATGCATTTGTCACTGAGGTGAGCACAGACGGGGATCGTTCATCAGAAATAGATTTCCAAAAGGAGCCACTAAAGCATGTTTGACGGAGGATTTTTAAAGCCACATGGAGCAGAAAAACAAGACGGTGCAGCCACAGCGAGCTGCAAGAAGAAAGGCTACAGGCGACAACTTCACGCCGAGGTAACAAACTTCACTCTGCACCATTGTGGGGGGGGGGGGGGGACTCGAGCTGTGAGTTGTGGAGAATCACACCCTTGAAAAAAAATCTTTTTCGCAGTTTACTTTGGTGCAAGAGTCGGGATGCACTCACAGAGTGGGTGTCGAACATGAACATTTATCAATGGGATCCAATCGTTTTGATCAGAATAGAGGAAAATGTTTGTACCCTCACCAATCGCTCGCAGACAGACACACAACAAGAGACGAACACTCCGAGCTCAGTTCAAGCACAACAGCAAACAGCTCCTGTACTCGGCACATATTGTTCCACTGCTGACAGAGTCGTAGGTCGCATATCTTGGAGTTATTAATAATCCAGAACTCAATAATACCAAATTAAAGATGATAGTAAACACAGTTTGACATCTGCTCTCTTTGCCACCATCTCATTGAGCCATTCCCGTCCTTCAAAGTGCAGATGCGTGTTATTTGAACTCATTAGTCCACACACGTCCATCTTCCCTGTTGCCGGCACCACCTAAAATTGGAAGAGGCCAATGTTAAATCTGTCTGAGTGTAAAAATCAATGGACTAAAGTCTATCAAAGCAATTCATTTCATACACTTAACCTCGGTGACTGTTTAGTCTAGCTTCTTTTATCTCTCGCGCTGCAGACAGTTTAAAGTCTTCCCTCTGGACAAAATCGTTTTCTACCATCTGGGTGAGCAAAGGAGGAGAACGCATGAGCGGAGGAGAGAAAGTATAGGAAGAAGAAGGGAAGAGTAGAATGAAAGACAAACCGAAAGAAACGGAAAGGGTACAATGGACAACGAGGGAGAGCTACAAAGTCACCAACCTCCTCTCCAAGGAAACAAGGCTCCGTCTCGATATTCAACTCTCACTTCTAAGCCAAAGCATGAAAGATGTGTTCATTTCCATTCCCATTACAAGCCTCAGATTTATTTCAATAACATGGGCGCGCTCTTTAGAGCCTGCAAATTGCAGCGCCAAACAGTGTCAGTGGCATTTCAAAGGCAGCCAGAGAGTGTTTGATGGTATTCTAATGTTGTCAGGTTTTGGGGGATTTCAGACGAGAGCATGGTGAGCTGCCGGCTTTGAAGTCGGGCAACAATGACAGAACGCAACTTACCCTGCTCAGCACCCGCACCACCAACACACCAGTGTTTCTCTGCTTTGGCTCAGGGTTGAAATAACTGTGCACAACATGGATTAGGGTCACCAAAATCCCTCACTGATGACTCAAGAAGAGACACAGGGTGAGGATTCAACTTTCTTCTTTTTTTATTTTTAACTTTCCTCGAGTTTTGACGTTCAAGTTCCTTTCAGGGCGAAACCTCCTGTGGAGCCCGTGAATGGCAACTGTTCCAGAAGCTCCCTCTGAACTGAGGGCCAGGGTTACTCAAGGCTCGATCATCTCTGTCAACTTTCTTCGCAAAAAAAAATCATCACTTCAAAGTCGGTATTTAGGCTTTTAGGCAAGATGAAAAAAATATCCTGCACTCGCCCCCCCTTTGGACACCTCAGCCAGAACAAATGTCAGAGAAAGCTGGTTGGATTTTATGAATTCCAGAGATATTTTTCCTCTGTACTTGTTGTGCTCCAGCCTTGGAACTGTCAACACTGAGGTATCGTGAGGTTTTGAGCCTGATTCTCACTCACTCATCTTCTATCCCCCTTTTTTCCTGAGGTGCAGGAACAGAAAGAGCCACACATATACTTACACCCTATGTGCACCATGGGCACTGAAAACTACAACACCTGATTGTATGTTATTCTAGAAAGTAGGGTGGTCTTTCACTCCATTCCCTCTGTTATTAGATAGGGTAGGAAATGTATATTGACCTTTGGTCAATAAATGGACAACAAACAGTGAGAATTCCCGGAGCTAATCAATGACTCTCGTTGGAGATCTGTACACATTGTTGACGACCTTACGGCAATGCACTTGAAGGCCTTAAAAAAGCTTTAATCAAGAGTGCTTAAAATTGTACCTGCAGCTCGATTGGTCTAAAAATCTCCCGATTTACACAAAAAAGATATTTCAAGTAAAAAGACGAAACATTTCGACTAAAGCAGTTTGCTAAGATGCTGGTTCTCAATAAATGAAGCACTGTCTTCTTCTCGAAAGAGGAATTTCTTCTCTTCATTCAAACAATCCTATTTCTGGTTAACTTTAACCACACATCCGGGAAGCAGTGGACTGTTACAGTGCCGCACTTGGGGAGCAATTGGGGGTTTAGGGACCTTGTTTAAGGGCCCACAACGGTGGTAACGAGGGTACGAACATGCGGTGGCCTTCACTTTTCCCGTCGCAATCTCTTGACAGTGAGGCAACTCGATCCGGCAACCATCAAGTTTGTGTCTCCAGACTCCCGGCCATTTCTGAGCAAGTGAGATTATTCTAACTTCTCCTTTGAACATTGAGAACATGAAAATACTCCAGAAAGTTTTGTCTCCACAAACTCTGCGAAGCCAATCACACACTCAGACTTAGAGCATGAACTCATTCATAGAGCATTAAAAATCGAAGGAAAAAAAACCGTCATACACTAAAATGAAATCTTGATTTTTCTCTTTTAGGATGATGAGAGGAAGAAAATGAACTCGTACAATGTAAACATCCAACATTATCATGGAGTATTTACATTGGCTCCACTCTTTTGTCAGCCACATAAATTGGATTTTTTCCCCACCTCCCCTGTCAGGCACTAAAGTTTCCCTTTGAGGTGTTTTGAAGACAATTTTCTGTCTTGTAACTAAATGTCAAGTCTCCATGATGTGGAAGATGGGAATCAGAGGAGTAATCTCAAAGGTGGCAGCACGGGTGTGTTTGAGCTGATAGCTACCGTGTCTAACCAGACAGACTCCGCTCAGCCTTATAAAAAGCCTCTGGAGAACACTATTCTCAAATAATCACCTGGCATTAGAGAGGGAGCTGCTTTTGAAAATGTATTTACTCCCCGAATCGGGCTTTACCCCAGAGTTTCCTATCACGGAGTATTGAGGAAGAACCATTACTTGGATTCAATAGTAACAAGGCCTGTGCTTTTCATCTTGCAGGGATTTTGCCAACCTGAGGAAGGGGGCCTGGCGGTAAAATCTTTCATCTTGGGTTTAGCAGATGATTAAGACCCCCCACTACCACTATTCCCATCATGTCAGAAGCAGGGCTGCAAGTCATCAGGTAAAGCTGAACAATATGTACCATAAACCAGATGGTACTTTTTCCTCTTCACTCACAGCAGGGGGGAATCCCATCCATCATAAACACCTTGGTACAGCCATGATGTGTGTGTGAGACTTTGTGTTTGTGCATACCGACATTCATGCATACAGTATAATGCTTGTTCCAGGGCTCTTGATCAAGCTTTGATGTATGGACCTGTCCAATGCAATAGTAACTAAAGCCCATTAAAATACAGTTACTTTATCTTCTGAGGAGCTTCAAAGAGTTCTCACTTGGACTGTTAAAGGTCAGCCAAGCATACCAAGTACCTGGTTAAAATGTTTCCATCCCCCCCAAACGCATTTCAGCTGCTTCGAATCTCTCCACCTCCACAATGACTTTTTGCTGCAGTCAATATTTAACATTTGGGCTTCAGCCATTGTGCATGCATTAGTTCTGTTACCAGGACTCAAAGATAATACTTGTATGCATTAATCCCAAAAAGCAACACCAAAGATTACTCCTTCAACCCTCTGAGATCCTGTTAATCCTTCGAATTGAGCAAAAATGGTTACTGGGCTTTGTTTCAGATATTTTTGTGAAAATCACTCATCTTCTATTTAATTTTTCATTTATTTACATTTTATTCAGGTTTTGTTTTAAGTTGTGGTATTTTTCCCACGTCAATTTAATATCTTGTATTTTAGTCAACACAAAAGAGCATTTTTTTGTTTTATGTTTCCTTTTATAACAAAGATTTAAAAATGCAGATAAAATGTTCTATTATTTCCTTTTTTTAATTGTGGACATAAAAAGGACAATATATATAGCTTTCAAGTAGATTTTTTTTAATTCAGTGGAGAAAACTTTTTTTTAATGAATAAAATTTGATAAAACCATCAAAAAGGCCATTTTTCTACTTCACAGTATAATGTAAAAATCAACAGAATAGGAATCAGAGAAATAAGTTTTTAATTTTTATGTTCGCAGTAGGAAATGGGCAATCACACATTTCATACAGATGTGTTGTGAAACATTACGAGATAAAATCTTGCTTTGCTAAGAAAATAACAGTAGCAGCATGAACAGGCGCAGGCTGAAACCATTGGATAATGTTTACATCCCCTCAATTTCATCACCAACACAATGTCTGACCAGGAGTCTGTGAGCGACATTGATCACAACTGGAAGGTTTACAAAAGCCCGAAGTCTCCGCTTCCCGGGGAAAATAAGACAAGACAGCAATTACCTTCCACAACAAAACATAACTGCCACAGTTTAGAAAAACATAAATAGGCATAATTTCTGAGCAACAATGTTGCCTCACCTCGTTCATCCCACACGAAAGTTTCCAGCATGAGGGGCAAGCTGGATCGAACAAAAAGCAGATGGACACCCGCATTGTTCTCACCCAATGAGCTATTGGAGAGAGGGTTAATTACAGAGCCACACTGAAATGGCTTTTGTTTGCTTTGAAGAATAACAGCTTTTTTTAATCACCTCTGATGGTATTGTCTGTCCAAAGGGCAAAACATGCATTTCAAATCCCTAAAAGGAAAGCATTTGGATGTAATTTGCACATTCAACCTTTAATGAAAGCAGAAAGAAAATCTGTTTGTTTTGGAGGAACAATTTCTTATTAGTGTCACTGTTTTTTGTTTTCCATACTGTGCTGTCACTTTAACGAGCACAAAACAATTTATTCACAACCTAATATGTTTGGGCACCTTTGGCAGTTACACAAGCAAAAGCTTTCAAACGTCAAGAGCTGTGGTTTTTAGGATTATGAATAATCCGATTAAAGACCGATCCAACTAAATTTGTGTCATGTAAACATGTCTATCTGATTATTTTGGCTTAATCTAATTGAAAAATGAGCCGACATGGTGGAGCGGCGGCTAGTAATTTCACCTCACAGCACAAAGATCACAGGTTCGAGAACAAGGGGCGCCTTGGTTTGTGGTTTGCACGTTGATTGTGTGCTTGTTCTTTCCTCCCACAGTCTGAAAACATGCATATGAAGTCAAGTGGTTACTCATAAAATTAATACAAAGTTTGAAATGTTTTTAAAGTGTTGCAATTGACAAAAAAACAAAAAACACCACAACCCAAATGACTCAAACTGTTTAATCTATCTTCAATACTGGTGACGTGTCAGTGGAGCTCGATATCAAATCATCTGTTCATGTCACATACAGCAAGGTATCGATGCAAAGCATCATGGGATTGATTCAATGTCTGTGCTGGGTAGCAGTCTCGGTCGATTTAAACCCACTCAATTGAGACATACTGATATCTCAATAAAAGAAGGGACCTTGTAAAAAACAGTGACTGTCAGCACATGCCAAACATCTCTGTTGTTGATCCATTCACAATTTTAGGCAACAAAATCATTCGTCAAAACGTAAAGTAGTTGCGTTTCGCAGGACTGAGGTTCTTAAAATTATTTACTTGAGGTTCAGAGATGTTGAATCACAAGCTTAGAAATGTGCAAAAGCTGATTATGATAAGCTGGCACTTACAAAATAGATCAGTCACTAACAGCTTAGCGGTGAAGTTAAAGTCATTCTCAAAACTGTGCAGAGTTGAAGCTATCTGGAACCCCAGCAGCTGCGCTCCAATCAGACTGCCGCTCCTTCAACATGAACATGAAACGCCGTTTTCTTCTTCTTCTTTGGTGTTGTGCTGCTTTCACACAGCTGGACAAGGTCATTAGTTCTCTGGGAAGTGCACATGCAGTCTGAGATGCTTAATACGACTGCTGTGTCCCATTATATGACGCTTATTATAATACACGGCGACCATTTATATACTGCAATCCTGCCAGCAATGAAACCATCACTTGTCGGAACAAGTAAAAGAAATGTGTTACAAAATAGAACATACTGTATCACAACATGCTTTGCAATCACTATAAACGGATCTTCCAGTCTGAGACCTAATGAACCCCAACAATACTTCATTCATTACCTACTCAATGACGAATGCCAACATCTCTCTTATTTCCTTTAAAAAAAAAGATCTCAAGTCATTGATGATTCATGAATTACATGATAGCGTTTCCTCGCTCCGCAACTTGCACCAAAGGGGAGCTTCCACCTCTACTTGCTTTATAACATTAGTGCAACAAACTACTGAAAAAAAAAATAAAAAAACACATCAGGGAATAAAATCATATTCTCTACTGGCATCTCACTTTGAAAATTCGTTCATTCATTCCTCTTCTAAATCGCTTCCTCCTTTAAAGTGTGCCAGCGGTGCTGGAGCTGATCCCTGCAGTCATCGGGCAAAAGCAGGGTACACTCATAAAAAAATGACTTTTTTTTTTAACTGAAGAATTCTTCCCAGTATACTCCAAATTGTTGATACTACTTAATTTCTACCTTCTTTAGTCATCTGTGGGTACTGAAGAATCTGTTTGGTCTCTTTCCACGACTGTAAATCAGTGAAATGTTGACAAAGGGGAGATAAGAAAGGGAGCATTAGAAAGGGAGACTAATTAGGGTGAGATAACGAGGCCCACCTCTGTGCTCTCTTGCTCGGGGCTTGCAGTGATCCTCTCCTTGTTATCGCCCTGAGTTACTGCTCCTCTACCTGACCGGACCGGGGAGTCCAAGACACCGCTGGCAGGCAACACACGCGCAGCCGCACAATTTGTGCAGGATAATGAACTCAAAACTGGTCTCATAATCGTTTATTGGAGTCTCATTTGAAGTTGACACCCAAGATCTTGTTGGGCTAAACTGCGGCTCATTCAACACACTGTAAAGCTGACCGACGGTCACAAGAAAGAGTCGTCCAGGTTGAGCTTGAATTGCACTTATGGCGAAGCAAAGGTACATCGCTCTGAATAATTTACCCAGGTTTTAATAAAACAATGAGTCAACAGCAAAGCAAGTGTTGTGTGAGGCAGGTGGACCTCAGCTTGTTTGCAAAGTCTGGTGTTTTCACCCATGTCTGAAACAAGATTGAGACATTTCACTGGCAAAAGAGAAGAAAACATCCACTTGATTGTGATCAATAAAAAAGTCAAAACGTCAGGATAAGCCGGGCTTTATCTTCGCAAACATGAATGTGTCCAATGATGTTCAATGCCTCATACAGCAGAAAAGGGTGTTGATCCTATTGACAATCGTCCCTGAGGCCATGCTGCTAACATGCACAGTTTATGAAAATTGTTTCAAGGTACTTAAACTGTCTTTGGGAAAAGAAAAAAAATTGCACTAGCCCCCCAAAGACTTTGACATGAGCCGGCTCTGCTGCTTATTTTTAGCTCCATGTCTGATGTTTGGGAAGCTCAGACGAATTTGCAGCTGCAGAAACCGGAATGACGCCGTCGGAGCCGAGGTGACCTGAACTGTTGTGGTTCATTTGTGATCGCTCAACATTTGAAGGCTTCTCCTCTTTAACTGCATACAGCATCACGTTTCAGCAATGTAAATCATACCGTAAAACAAGGACGACCCAAACAAGCTGTCCATCAGTCTGTCTATTGTCCTCTTGGTTTAATTTAGTTTGAATATTTGCAATCATAACAGACATCCTTCCTGGCAAAACAAGTAAAACAACAAAGAACCGTAGGCTTATTTGATTTTAACAAGGTTTTCTCAGCATCCTTTCTCTGCCTTAATTGCAGTGTGTATTTCTCCCGACGGGCTGCAGCACTTTTGTTTCTAATCACCCGCGTTCATCAGGATGCAAACAAAGTCACACACTCTCCTCTCAGTTGTTCGCTGATAGTCACACACTCAAAAGAGGAGACAAAAAACCCACACAATCAGAGTCTAATTATTACCAGTGGTACTCCACGGAAGAGCTGATGACACTGGGAAAAAAACTGTCCTTCAAATATCTTTTTTAATTTGTTGCATCTGTTCTTATGTTTTATTTTAATGATGCAAACCTGTTAAAGTTTCTCTGGGAGTGATGTAAAACAAATAGGAAGGTGACAATAACCACACAGCATGAACCGTAATGCTTTTAATTAAGCCAAGAATGTATCAGTGAGTAAAAAAAAATATACTGCTCAAGGTTTCTCCAGTACTTGCATATGTAATACTGACGGCGGCAGTAAACATCTCGGTGTCGGCATACAAGCTGGAAATGTTTAGGCCTACAGGCTCGGTCTTTGAAGTTGCCTGTTTCAAGGTCACACCTGCTTAAATATGAATTCATTTAAATTCCTATTTCAAAACCCATAATTGCTCTCCTCACCCGGTTTTTATGTGAAAATATAAATGAAAACGTATCGGCGTATCTAAGCGATTGAGGTGCCCCGAAGCCTAGCTTGACAAGGTTAACCGCAGCCACAGATCTGAGGGGAGTAAGTGAGGTTTATTCGAGCACCATAACAAACTTCAATCAGCCTGTGTTTGTTTGTCTGTGGCAGGGCAAAGCATTTCATCAAAGAGGGATAGAGCAGGGCGGGATGCCAGCTGATGGTAGTCAGATAAGGCTGGCAGAGAAAGGCGCACGGAATCACTGCTGTACTCGTGTATCGCATCACATGCAGACACATCAAATGGTCAATCAGTTCCAGCGCACAGTAGTAATGGTACAGCTTTGCGTCATTAACAGACACGCATCTTGGGCTGAGCTCCGATCGAGAGATAGTCATGGCGAATGGTGCCGTATTGGTGTCAGCAAGTTTGACAAAATGGGATCTTGTTGGAGACGGCGCCAAGCACAACGCCAGACTGCCAGTCATCTCCGGAGGAACGCGAGTGAAACTTAATGTATCAGCAAAACCAGCAGCCACTGGTGCACGTGAAAGTGCGATAGATATCTGTACGATACCCGACGGGAGCAGCCGGGATGTGATTTGGGTGGAGAGGAGGCGGTCGCCCTGGATGAAGTTCAAAAAAATGAGTCGTTCACAGCTTAGTTTGATGTCCAGCCCTAAAATAATTTCATTAAACGCAACGCCAAAGCGGATTCTCTGGAGCCATCTCATGTGCCTTCAAACACATGATCGCAATGGAGTGACCATCTGGCCGAACAGGAGCAAGTGTCAGCAACCAGCAGTGTGTTTGCTCTTCGTGTAAGATCGTGATTCAAAAAATTAACATTACTTTTTTCATGGTTCTTTAATGCGATTACAACTAAAAGGGCTGCCGTCTCTCCCCGCCTTAAAACTGTGCAGAATTACTCATTGAGGATCATCGGTTGGGACGTCCTGATCAGAGTCAATTTCAACATTTTTGAAGGGATTTTTAACACTCTGGCACAGAGGCAGAAGGATCCGGGGATCAAACCACCAACCCTTCATTTCTGAAGAACCTGCTGTGCCAGCTGATCCACAGCTGCACCACTTAAACGATGTGAACATCCTTCCCAGACTTTGGCTGCTGCAATAAAAGAGCTTGAGGGCGCCTTGTGGAGTTTTACAGTCCTTTCTGCACACTTTGCTCGGGTCTGCTGTGCCGGGGTGTCGCTGGAGGGACTTACCAACATGTCACACTACTGTTGTCAAAAACTGGAATGACACAAAATATTCAAACAAATCTTATCAATATTGAGAGAAAAAAAAACTTTATCAAAGTAAATACCCTGTGGAAACCTGCCATTTGAAACAATTCACCAAATATTTGATGCGATGCCATTTATACTCAAGGAAAGGAGACAAAAATGATATTTAGTTCTAATTTTCATAGTTGGAAAACAAACTATATCTGTAATTTATGTTTATGTATTCATTTGCATCTGTTGTATGTGACTTTTTGTGTTTTCCAGCTCCACCTTCACTGGTGGGTGGGAGGACGCCGCTTTGGGAGATAAATATGGAGGCCATTGTTGTCATCAACAGTTTTCACACCGTTAAAGTTGAACTTGATGCAGCCAAAAAGATCTATTCTTCGTTAGGAGTGATCACTTATATGCAGGAGGAAATGGATTTTGTGGTACATATATAAGCAGCAAGAGTGCAACATTATGATCGTAAACAAAAGTGTCTCAGGAAGGTTGTCTAAATTCCTTTAGGGGTGTTGTTTGTTCACATAAATTAAAAACACCCATTAAATTTTAACATAAGCTTTCTGTTTGATGTCAGTGCACACGGTACTTTTATCAAGGCATGCTGATTTGCTCTCACCTGGTTGAATAAATATCATGTCCGTAAGCATACGCTGCTGTTATATTCAGTGTGAAGTGAAGGTCGCATCAGATATAAAGTAGATTTCAGGCTCTTCATTGTCAATTTCTGCCATATGTGAGAATATAAACTGGAAACAGACATTTCTATGACAGTGTGGAGCTGCATACAATGAATAAGGGACCTCGAAAAAGTACAACACAAAAGGTACAGTGGACCAGAAAAATTGTTGTGCTGTGCAGACGCACACATAGTGTAAATTTCTCTTTTTTGATAAAACGCCTCTCCTGAAGATCCCGGAGCGCGTTGACACATTGTTTATGCAGCATTTAGATTCACCCTCCCACACATGTGCATGTGTTATGTGCTAAATTTATAATCATTGCTGATCACAGGACTTTTCAAAGTAAAATTTCAGGTATTTCTCAATCACAAACTGATTTCCTCTGCAATATGTGAATGCTGTGTATTACAGAGAAGCCCAACTCTGGTAGAAACACACAATTCGACCAGTTTAAGACAGCAAGAAATAAAAGCAGTGGATTCTGAAGTCTGTTCTACATGGTAAAAAATGTCTTATTTTCTAATTCTAACAGTGACTACTTGTGTTTCCCTCATCAGGACCTTCAGTACAACTGAGGTATGTGACAACAGCATAAAACGGTACCAAGACTGAATGTGTTCATGTGACCATGGTTTAATCTCCTGAGACGACTCCTCTGTCAGAGACTGACTGCACCTCCATAACATGTCCAAATAGGATCGTGGCTTTTCAGCTCCTTACTGGCCAAAGCAGCAGAGAGGAAATCTGCCAACACATTTCACAGCCAAGCTTGGAAAATAAAAGCAGACGATGTCCTGCCAGACCTTTCAATCAAACGTTTCCCCACCACGGAAAATACATACATTAAAACACACACACACAGTCTCACACAGACCAATCCATAGGCGAGCTTTACTTCACACTCAAGCCGACATCCGGCAACACGCAGGCACCCGGCAACGCATTCAAGCATTCAGGCAGATCGATGGGCTTTCAGGAAGCCAGAAACACCCAGGTTGAGCCCCCAAGGCTCCGGCCAAGTTACTCAGCACTTTCGCTGGCCACTCAAGAGGAGCCACACCGGGCTCCAGGCCAAGAGCCAAAGATAGGAGAGGAGCATACGGGTGAGAGGGAAACTTTGGACGATATTTCTGAAAGTAGTCCGCTCCCGTGGCAGCGGCCATCATTATCGCTTTAGTGAGAGCACAGTTCATTCCAAATGTCTGGTTGAAGGTCCTGTTGATGTGTAGCTTTTGTTGGTGCACTCAGAAGTGGAACGTCAAGGTCTTAAAGGGGAGAGCAATGTCTCTTTTTTGTCATGTTGCTGTACTGGCCCTCAACATTGCAGCAGCCGTACAGTCGCTCTGGAAAAGTGTCTGGTTCTGTCGCATCGTTTTCAGGTTGTTGTTCTTGATTAAATCCCATCCATATGTTCACAGGTAAAACTGAATAAACGACTCAAGGGAGAATTCATTCATGAAAACTAACTGATCCCATTTTGGGAGCTGTAAGCTTTCAGACACGGGTTATTTTTTTCATGATGAACATTTTATTATTTGGATCTTTCGCAGGAAAAAGGATCGCTTCAGAAAGGGAGGGAGTGAGTGAGTGAGTGAGTGAGTGAGTGAGTGAGTGAGTGAGTGAGTGAGTGAGTGAGTGAGTGAGTGAGTG
>JAUESE010000092.1:17299496-17309617 GCA_032274725.1 Malacoctenus triangulatus
GGTAAACAGTCAAAACTTTACGAGTGGTTCCCTGTGTGGAGTTCGTGTGATCCCTCTCTGCATGAGGCAGCTTTTCCAAGGTGCTTTGGCTTCAAAGACATGCGTGTTATCCGGTGACCCCAGATAACCCCTTTACGTGTTTGAGCGATTGTCTGCCAAACTGCTTTTGCCGAGTGACATACTCGAGATTTGTGATTAGAGCCTTCATAGAGAAAAGACACCAGGCTTCCACGACCCTAATTCAAACTGAACTGGCCTGGAAGATAGATCGATAGATAGATGCTCCGAGTTGTTTGGTTAAGCGCGTCTGTGATGAGAAACACCTGTCCCTATGTACCACGACCTCATACTATTCAATGGTCAAACAAAGACAGTTCTGCTCGAGTGTTATTTAAACCCTTCCTGTTCGAGCGTGAGCCCATCGATCGACCTTAAGGATGCCTGCTGTCATGCAATCAAAAAATCACTTGGTCCAATCAAGTGCACGTCCTCAAAGCCGAAAGGGGGTCGACTATCTGTTCAGACAGCGTGGCAGCTGGAGGCCTCTGACCGGAGCTGACAGGAGCCCTGCTTTCCGTGTGCTCCTAAACTTTCCTCGGAGAGCACGCCTCTGCTTCCTTAAACAGGGTAAATTGAATTAGGACATTTCACCAGCTGGCAAGTGTGAAATTGAGTTGAAGTGTACCCCGAGGTTAGACGTGCGAGATGCCGGATTTAAACACCCCAACAGAACAGAGCAGGATCAAGCTTTTGTCTGCAAGCTGAATTCTAAACAAGCAACGGGAAGGAAGATAAGGGACAGCTTGAGCTCACTCAGTTGGGGCAATAAGAAGGTTTATGTTTGTATGTGGGTGGGTGCGCATGCACGTGTGCAAGTGAGCGTTCAAGTGTGCACATGTTTGCCGATGTGCACTGGGATTATATCACCGCGGGGACAATAAAGTCAGTCGAGTGATACGCAAGCTATCTGGAGAGAATTTCCCAACAGAAGCCTTAATCTCATTCCTGTTGCAGCTTATATTGCCTAAAACACAAAATCTCAGGCTCCTCTGGTGAGCAAAATACAAACATGGGGAGAAACGATAACATACTGCGCTGGCCTGCGTTTTTCCATCACAAACAAGCCGAGTATTCATCTGTCAGTCACAGCTAATGCACGCGGTTGCTTCAATTCCTCCTGTCTGTTTCACTCAGACCAAACTCGTTGTCGGCACAAATGTGGGACCCTCAAGGTGCAAAAAAGAAATAAAAAATTCAATAAAGCTGCAGCAAATCCATAGGCGAACTAATAATACCAAACTTAATGAATTAGACAGAGGATTGTTTCACTCAAGCTCATTAGGCTCTACCTGCTGAATTGGCGTTTGGCTGGAGAGAACCATACAAATTGGGGGGTATGCTGCAGAATGCTTTTAACGCTTCTCCTTAGTCTACATTTAACTCAAAGGGTCTTTCTGCTGCTGCGTGTATAAATCGAGCATAGATTTGAATTCATGTGAATCACGGGCATCAAAGATGAGGCCCGCGGGCCGAGACCTGAACGCGAGAAATGTCCATTCTGGACAGAATAACAGAAAAATGATATTCATGGCTGTTAAGCACCAAATAAATGTGAGAGAAAATAAGAGCAAATTCAAACTTTATAAAATGATTCTTCTCACAATTACTACAACTTAATCAGGCTTTGCAAAATGGTGACTTTGGTTCTCCATGAAGCACTCCGACCTCTTCAAATTAAGATAAGAAGGAAACATTTGGAGTTGAGTTCAAACAAGGGTGGACAGAAAGTAATTGACACCCCTGTTCAAATAGCATCCGTCCAGGAATGCTGCATCCATCTATATTGTGCTGAGGCTAAGTCATCTGCGTGAGCGTGTCCTGGCCTCACACGATGACATTATTCATCACAGCATAGCCGTGGCCTTCCTCTGTAAATCAAACCACGCTCTGCAAAATCCGTCCTCCTCCAGCCACTTCCAGCTCCCACTTATTGCTTCCACTTCTCCTATGCTTTTTCTTTTTTAACTTATCAATGTCTTCCTTTATGTTTTCCTCTTTTTTTCCCTGGAAATTTTCTTTTTTCACTCTGATTCTCCCATTCCCGTTCTCTTTTAATTTCCAGCCATCTCGTTTCCATCCCTCCCTTAGACCCCCTTCCCTCGCCGCCTGCTCCCTCCACCTCCCACATCACTGTTATTCCCAGCCTTGATGCCAAGTGTTTGCCTTATCAATCACATTTTCGCATCTATTCTTTCCCCCTCCAGCAAAGGACTGTTCCATCAGTCACTGTTCAACACCCACATTCAACCCGTCTCACCCCGTCGCTGCGATGGTTAATTCCATCAGTCACAAGCCTCTCATACACCCTCA
Organism: Malacoctenus triangulatus; assembly: GCA_032274725.1. Taxonomy (NCBI): domain Eukaryota; kingdom Metazoa; phylum Chordata; class Actinopteri; order Blenniiformes; family Labrisomidae; genus Malacoctenus; species Malacoctenus triangulatus. The sequence goes on from JAUESE010000092.1 coordinate 17,301,867, forward strand.
CCAAAGCCCAGCCACTTCCATCAGAGCGTTAATCCATTTAAGAGAGAGAGCGGCTCCTTGCTCGGCTGGTGTGACTGCGCGGCGAGGTGACGGAGAGCAGGGACCGGAGAAAAAGGAAGGCTTGTCATTACAGATATAAATGCTGTGCCACAAAGCAAGTAGGGTAATTAGTGTTTTATTGTCATGTGGAGAAAGTGTCAGCCGAGGCCAAGCCTGAACATGAGCTGAAGCTGGAAGAAGAAAAAAGAAACCGGGTTGGAGGGACGGTGGATGTATGTGAGCTGTTTAGGCCTGAAGCAAAAGTATGTGGATGATGAGTGTGTTTAGTCCTTAATCTCCTGAGCGTCAAAAACTCATGACTTGCTGTTTCTTACAAACTTATAGTGGGAAATTGATGACAGTCACATAATTCGAGTTCAAATTGCAGAGTCCCATTCTGAGAATACTTTATTCGAACGCTTCTGCTGCAGTTAGTAGCAGGCGGCTCTGATTCCAATCCAGAGCTCATGTGTGGGCGTCTACCTGAGAGTCAGAAATGAGGGAGGAAAAAAACCCACCGCAATGGAGTTAGTTACCATTTTTGCTGATGGACTGGGAGGGTAAAGAAGCAAACCTCTCACCAGAAGGTTGGTGGTTCAATTCCCCAAAACCACCACTTGTCACCACCCTCTTCATCACTTGAGCAAGGCACTAAACCATGACTTCTCTCTGGCCACAGCCCTTTGGTAGCAGACTGACCCTGGTGTGTGTAGTTAAGGTGAACTGTGACTTGGATGGACGACATAAAAAGACCAAGAAAGGATTAATTTAACGTAACCTAACTTAACCTTTGGCTGTTTGAATTAGAGCCCAAAGAAAGGTTGAAGCGAAGCAGTTTCGCTGCTCTAACTGGAACAAAATGCAGTTTTTTTGATCTGTACAGAGCAAAACAGCTTCGTGAGGCGTATCTGTTTGTCATGCAAAACAAAACTTATGCAAACTACTTCAAACAAAAAAACAACAACTTGTGATTAGAGGGAAAACTGTTAAATGGAGGCCATGAGAAATATACAGCATTTATATTCTAACTGTAGCGAGTTGTTGGTATGAAGCCAGAGACTCACACATTAAAGTCCCTGTAGAAAAAACTTTGGCTCAGCCAATTAACTGTACTACGGGGACTATGAATGCATAATTGCTCTGTTTTTAGCACTGTGTGTGTAAAAATAATCCCAAACTGCTAGCATACAGTCTCCTATAAAGTGCTCTTTCACCTAGTGTACCGAACAACAAGTATCCCGCCAAAACATGTGACACACCAGCTGCTTCGCTCCAGACCAAACAAACTTCATTCACTGGTTGCTGTGATAAGCCAAAGTGTAACGAAACCTAACCCTCAATTTACACTAAACACAGAAGTTGTATGACACTGAAGTAACAAACTACTGCTGAAAGAAAACAAGCATCACAAGGTTTCCTCAACCTTCCCAAACAGCAGCAACATTTCCATTAAAACTGTGAAGTCTGAAGATTTTGTTCCAAAATGTACAAATTAGTTTGCAGGAAGCCATTTTTTTTGTTGTTTTCGGGGGGGGAAATGCAAAAAATCTCCACTTGTAAAAAAAAAAAAGAAAAGTCTGGGAACCAAACATCTAATGGTCTTGCAGGCGTGTTATATGCACCACAGTGAAACTTGGTTGGGTTGTTAAAATAAATGTGTCAGAATAATCTTAAGACGAAATAACTGCAAGCTCATCTTCAGAAAGAGCACGGCTAAAAACTTTTATATGGACCAGTCGGGATTGGTTTTACTGGCCGGCATTTATTATAAAAATGAAAAAAGGTTGTAATGAATGTGGAGCTGCACAGGAGAGGTGTGATGATGAGGCTCCCAAATCTATCCGGCTTGGAGAGGTTCATTTCAAGCCCGCTGTAATTTCCTGCCTTTCCTCCCAGCTCGGAGAAACTCCAGCCGCATCATGTCGTCTCATCATCCCAGAGGACCTTTGTGAAGGAAGGAAATGTTCGCCCGGGCTCTGTGGCTGGGGTTTTCACGGGGTGGGGGTGAGGGTGGGGGTAATGATTATCATAGAGGGGTGGTGATGAAATGGGGTGGAAAGAAGCGAAACAGAGGACCAGCGTTAACGAACAAAGGGGGGCAGCGACGACAGCCTTTTTATCATTGGGTACAACATGAGTAGGAGTTATTATATGTCATCATTTCTCTTTTTTTGCTGCTACCATCTCTAATGCGGTGTAATCAGTGTCTTTTAATACTCCTTTAATCCGGTGAGCAGCTGGTTAACTGTTCTTCCCTCTTCCACTTCATCATAGATTTCCATCGTTGCATCGCACTCATTATCATCCCCGCGTGACTGTTGAGTCTTCGTAATCGTGCGTGCCCAAACATCACTGGAAGGTGTTATTTGTCGTCTGATATAACGGGTTGTGTACCCAAAAACAATCAGAAAATCCTCCCTCTCATCCAGGCAGCCTTCACTTCCCCGCTGCCTTCCTGATTTTCATGTCTCTGTTCCTCGCGTGTAATTTTCTGACAGCATCCATCTCGCTTTATTTTGCCTGCTGCCTGTCAGAGTCAGACTCCACCAGTCGAACTCGCGCAGCTGCCTTATATTTCAAACATTATTTAATGTTCACTTAGCCCGTCTCTGTCTTTTAGGAGCTTTTATTCATCTCATTTTTATTTCCTCCCAATGCTTTATGCTCCTGCTTTTTATACTTTTTTTCCTCCCATCACCGAGACTTTCCTGCTTCTTCCAACTCACGTGACCTTTCCACAGAATAAGTCTCAGACTGTGTCAGAAACTTCAGAGGAACACTGACGCTATGCCAATTAATAATCCCCCTCTCTGCAATCCATTAACGTCATTTAGCATTCTGCCTGCAAAATACATCACCAAAATGTCCTCATCCATCTGAGTGCAAGTGTGCGTGTTTTTATGACTTCAAAGGCGGCCAGCCTCAACATGTTGATGCCAGTGCGCTAAAAAGATGGGCCTCTTCTTTATGAAACAGTCTGAAAAAGACATGATTTGTGTACTGACACATGAATGTGGTCACAGTCATTTGTGCCTGTTTGTCCCTCTGAGGCACCGGTACGTACACACAGATTCATCCTCTTCTGGAGGAAGTAGGAAAACACTTTCTCAACAAGTTTCTTCTTTAAGAAATGTCCTGACACCTCAGTCAAAAGTCGTTTGCACTTTGTGTGTAAACAGGCCCTTTGCACTTCTATATTTTGCACTTGTGCATGTTGTACAATGTGTTGGGATCAATACTTGTAAGCCTATGAAGCAACTTTGTCTGTTTTTTCAGTTTTGCATTGATGTTTGCTCTTCAGCACACTTCTCAAATAAACACTCGTTGTCTGTCGCCTGCACTTCACGCTGTTGTTGGAGCATTTATCTGTTAAGCTCCGTCATCGGGAGGAAAAACGAATGTTTGATTACTTTGTCTCTATTCAAACAAACGCCGTGAATTTCTCTCTTTGTTTTGTTGAAGTGAACTGAGAAATTAATGGGAAAAGGCGAAACGGCAGAATTTTAAATGTGTACGAAACGTGTGATTAATCGCGATTATCTCCCAGACAATTGAGCGACGAAAGCTATTTGATGAATTGACTGACGGCTCTGGTGATTCCCGTAAGATGAGAGTCGGTCTCAAGTGGCTGGCCTGCTGGCTGCCGATCAGTCGCACTTCCATCCGGCCTGTGTTGCCCTCCTCCAGGGGACCACACAGACACACTCGCATACCGACACACAATCCTGCATATGCACATGCTTGCTAACGCAGAGACTCACAAAGATCCACGCACATCACCGCTCCTGGGACCAACAGCGCCTCGGGCTTCTCTTTGTTCCTGTTAGTCTCCCTGAATCGTCATACGTCATACGCTACATTTTTCCTCTCCACGAGCGTGCGCTTCATTATGACAGCATACAGACCGGAATAAAAGCCTTGAGACTAAGTCTCGCCGCTCAATGGAAATATATGCAGAGTAACCGAACAATCCTCACAGCGTGTTTTTCCCGGGAAGAAGGCTGAGAAAGAAAGGACACTGAGACAAAACACCCATTCTTCAGTCATTTCTCTGCCGCGTCAGAAAGATGTACCGACCGGAGAATGAAGACACATGCACAGCAAACCAAGGCTTTGTTCTGGTTTCCTGCCACACTCCCCAACGCAGCCCGCTATTTCCCACACTTTTGAATGCTCCGTCAACCTCTTTCCCGTCTTCCTCCTCCTCTCCCTCCATCCGTCTCGGTTTTGTGGATGCTGCTTTAGAACAAGTGTGATTTGTTATTCCCAGTGGCGTAGCCTGTTATCAGGCTGCCCCTGTTGTTGTGATAAAACAAGGAGCAAGGAGAACAATATCTGGGGATAAGCTCGACTGGACTATCAACAGAGCCTGCAAATCTGATCCCTCGCCGTCCAAAAAAGACCTGCAATTAAATGAAAGGACTTGCTGGGCTTTGCTCTCCTGCCTATTCACATTTTCTCTCAAACTACATCAGCGTACGTGAAAGTTTTCCTTCTTTCAGTCTTCTTTGATTCGTCTAAATAGCGTAATTTGACCACTTCAGACTGATATTTGCATTTACCTTTTCCCGCACAGAGCAACAGTGACAGCTGCCATGCAAACTGTTTGCCTACATATAAAGCAACTTGCTCAAGGACACTTCAGGAGAAAGAACCACAGCTTGAGGAATTGAGAGGAAGCACAATCTCACACCAGAGCCTCACAGATGCTTTGTATTGGCTCAGCTGGTAGAACGTCCAATGATCAAACCATTGAGGTTTGAATCACGCTCCAGACGAGTTACATTCTGTAACCTGCCATTGTGTCCTTGGGCAAGGCCCTTTAACCTGCCTTGGCTGTGGGTGGTGGTCGGAGGAGCCGTCACATTGTCTCAGGGCAGCTGTGACTGCAGTAGTTACTGAACACCACCAATGTGGGAGTGAATAAATAGAGCAACAAAATGTAAAACATCTCTAAGTGAAAAGCTCCATACAAAAACAATGTTTTATTATCGGTAAAGTATGAAAAGCACATTTGCTGTCAGTGACAATTGAATTTTTTTCTCTTCTGTTTTTCACAACGTTATGTTAATTTATTGTTTTCAGAACAGTAAAAAGAAATAAACATGCAATTGTATCGCACAGAAAAGCAGCATTTTGTGAATGTTGGTTAGTCATTCAGTTGTTTAACATGCATACGGAGTCGTGGCAGTGCCCTCATTTTAGTAAAAGTCTGACCGTGTCAAATTCCCCCTAAAGGGTAAAGAGAGTTGATTAAATACTGCAGATTTGCTGCACTGTGGGTTAAGATTACTTTGCAAAGTGTTCACATTCTGACTCACATATTTCAACTCTTTGTTGCTGCAAGGTCAGATGTCAGACACAGTTTAACTTCAGTCCGTGTTTGCTCTCGTCCTTTCTAAGTTTATGTCATACATAAGTGTTGAGTTGGTCTGCGAACTCCCAGCTGTGGTCAGTCGTGTCTGTGTTTTTCTGTGTTTCCTGTAACTCGCCGCCGTGCGTCTTTTAACTCCTCGGTTTCCCTCCTAATTTTGCGCCTGGTAGGAGTTCACTCAGAGGTTCACTCAGCCTCTCAGTGACAGTTGAGCAGGTGAACATGTGCTAAAGGCTCAGTTTGATACTCCTGTTTGAGCGTGTTGTCAGTCGGGCGCCCATGGAGCGGGTGCGTGACGTGTTTGTGTGTCTAGCGGGGTCTTCGTGGATCGGGCCCAACGTGTCCGAGCTCCAACACACCTGAATCCAATGAATGGATCATCACGAAGCTCTGAAAGCTTAATAACGAGCACTTGATTACAGTCAGGTGTGCTGGAGCCAATGGAACCATGAAGGACTGAGGCCCTCTGGGACCAGGAGTGCTCTCCTCCACACTGCATCAGGACACAGAGCTACGTGGATACTCTGCACAGAACAAAGACTACAAATACTTTTATACATGGTATACATGGAAATGCATGGTATCAGTGCTGATTATATAGCATGATGTGATTGAACAGAGAGCGAGAGGTTCACCTGAAGGAGCATCTGGTCGATGCTACTCAATCGCTCTTTCTTCTCCTGCTTACCACACACACACACACACACACACACACACACACACACACACACACACACACACGGCTGCAGACCGAACCTGTTTCCCAGTTGTCTGCGATTGCCAGCAACCAAAGGCAGCCCCTAATTCCCTCCAATCACAACTACAAAGCCCAATCTCTCCACCCAGCGAGAGATTCGGCAGGATAAAAAAAGATTGCCTGAAACCATTCTCGATACGCACTAACCGCTCACGACAACAACACACACACATACACACACACACTCACACACAGAGAGCCTCGTGTAAAACTTTTGCTCACTAACCAACCAAAAAATGGGCAGAAAGGGCCCACCCACACCCTTCAAGACACATACACATGCTACTTTATTTTTTTTGTCAGTTTTCACATCCCTTCCTTGTTTAGCCTGTCGGTGACGATTCAAAGAAGTGAAGATTAAACAAGGCTGGACTTTGGCTGTTGTTTCGCTCTCCTTCTCCTCCAAAGTTGTTAAAAAACTTGCTCCTGTCACTATTGTTTTCCACTCGGTTTCAACGGAAATAGCATCCACGCTTCTCCCCTCCAGATTCATTTTCCCACCTTCTGTTTCCTGTGGGAATAGCAGAAGAAGACATCAGGTGGCTCCAGCGAAGGGAACGCGACAGAGAACTGCGTGAGCAGAGTACATTAACTCTTCTTTAGGTCCACTGATGACAAGCACTCCATCATTTTTTTTCCAACATCTTTCCTAACGAGTGAATCATTGTTGCTGATAGCAGTGGGCTTGACAGACATATTATCCTTTAAGGTTTTTTTCACGGCCCAAAAAATTCATCACTCTTTTTTTTTTGCTCAGACTCACTAACAGCTTTTATTGGCCTCCATGTGCCTGTATACACTATGGATAAAGGAAGATAGATGGAGACATTGGTGCCAAGGAAAATGTAAAGAAATTAGTCCATAAAAATCGAAGCCAGTGAGAACATCGAAATAATGAAGTGGTGGGACTTTTTTTTTCCCCGAAGTTCGACACTTCGGCTCTGGCTCCGTCTCCACTGAGCTTGCGACTGCTCTGGTTAATGCTTGTACACAGACGGATGATCCAACTCGAATCCAAATCTTAATGTTTGCAGCCAAAACCACGAAAAATGATAATGAAGCGGCGGCAACGAGAACACGATGGCGCGAAGATGACAGAGAAGACAGAGGGAAGATTTCTGAACTCTCGTAAATGAGTCACATTTGTACACCGAATGCGAAACTGGAAGATTTTGATTTCACAAACTCGGATCATTTGTGCTGACCAAATTAAGTTGTTTTTTTTTAAAAAGAAAAGCCTTTTCATTCTTAGATTTGGTTCTCCTTGCGCATTATTTCAAAAAAGGCTTGTCGAGGAAATCAAGGATATTATGAGAACCGACAGAATTACAACAAGGTCAGAGCTGAAAACCAGTGGGACTCCAGTGAATAATACGACCAGCTGAAGCATTCAGTGTTTCACAGTTCACACGTTCACTGTTTTGACTCATCGGCGTTACAAGCTGCAAGTTTTCAAGCCTGCCAAATCGAAGAGGCTCGGTGAGCAAGGAGCTGCTGCACCGACAAGAGAGGGGGGGTCTTAGACCCCTGGATGCACAAGGGGGGAATCATTACTGGCATGTAGACGGACTTTTCCATTGG
>JAUESE010000092.1:17388839-17405408 GCA_032274725.1 Malacoctenus triangulatus
GGATTTATGTCCAATGTGTTGGACCTTTTGTCACGTTTCACAACTTAGTCCTATAAAATAATGTGTTATTTTGTGGTCAAAACAAAACAAAAAATGACCCTTTTGCTTCTGCTTTGTTGAGGCCTACCGAGTTGTACAAATTTCCAGCTTATCTGTGTAGTTTTACTGAGCCCGAGCGCCGAACTGTGCCAGCGTGACCCCTCCCCCGCCTCCTGCTGCCTTCGCCCCGACAAACACTCGCGTATCAGGGAGGTATCAGGGATCAGCGGGGGGGGGGTTTGAACACACCTGGCATGCTGCTCTCGCTCTCGGCCCCCCGGTGAGACGAACGACTGTCGAACGACTGTATTCAGCGGAGACGGCGAAGACCTCCGTCGGCGTGCGGATGACATCACCGTCTCTCGGATGCGTCGCGAGGCCTCACATCGTAGATTTGAGAAGCGCTCAGGCTTCACATGAATGCCTCTCTAATCTGATCTTTATTTATATCCAGTAGATGTCAGGCTGTCTCCTGAAAACAAAGAGATTCACATCCTCTCAGAAATGCAAGTTTTCTCACCTCTGTTGGAGGAAAAACATCTCTGGAACGAGCAGCTTCTTCCTGTGTCGTTGTGTGCTTTATCGCCCCCTCCTGGCAGTGATGAAAAACTCACACGAATTTAGTGTTTTGCTCTATTATCGGTGATAATCACAGTGATTTGTTATCACAACATCTTTATTGGAAGTGCACAGCTGAAAAGCAGAGGAGGTTTATGACTCATAAAACTTCGCCGATCTTCCCATCTTATCAATCAAAGAGTTTAAAAACGGCGTGCGGAGTCGAGGCCAATCACAAATTATTAGGGCAACGCACAGTCACCTTGTAGATATACGATAAAGTAGATAATCAATGGCTCCTCTGTGCAGCGAAGGGACAAAGACAGGAAGTCTGAAGCGAGAAGTGATGGGAGCGTCTCTCTTTAGCACTCAGGGCGCGATAAAGTACGGCAACGAAAACGACGGGCCCGCGTCCGGTGAGACGGCGAGCGCGAGAGAGAACGCTCACCGATATCTGTCCGCATTTATTTATGGTCCGAGATGCTCCTTTCCAGGCTCATAATTGCTGTAATATTAACATCTGTCCAGAGGGCATTTCGCGATATTTTCCGACGCCGTAATCAACTCAGTGAAGTGAGACTGTTGCTTTTATCTCCCGCGTTGCCATCATTCAGTCGTGATGGCGCGATAACGAGAAATAAATAAGACGAGTCAACCGGCGCCGCCTCCGGTCCGTCTCCACGGGTTTAATTTGAGACTCATAAATTTTACACGGACACTCTGGGGCATGTGATCTCGGAGAACATAAATACACCTGCTCTCGACCAGCTTTAATATTCTGGCTCTTGGATATAATGATGTCAAATGTCAGGCGGGGCTGCAATCGAGGATGTGGGTGGAAAAAAAAAAACAAGATAAATGAGAGTAAATAATAAATAACATTTGAGTCGGGATGAAAAGGGGGATTTCAGGGGAAAATTAAGATGTTCTGTTTGGAATGACGCTTCAATCACAACGTGTTAAAACAACACACGCGTGTAGATGTGCACACAGTATGTTGCAGATTTGCGCGTCCTGGCCGCCGAAGCAGAGCCCGGAGAAATAACTCGCAGCCTGCGAGCGAGGGATTGCTCTTAATTACCTCCAATCTCAACACAATAGTTTGTTTCGCAGACTAATGACTTCGATGGGGGATTAGGCACTTGGCACTGTGCTAATTAGCCTGCTAGCACTCCCCGGGCATCCCGACACGAGCCTCCGACAAGGAGCCATCAACCACGCGAGGCCACGCTTGGCGTTCCTCCCCGCCGTCCGGTGTGGCCTCTTAACGCCGGGTTTGCGTCCCCACTGCAACGCTTTATCTCATTCAGTGTCATCGAGCGACGGGGGGAGCAGGTGGATTTGGGCAGGCCGAGCATCTGCTGTGGACTTTACAGTCATGAGAAAGCTGCATTTGCATTTTTTTGTCCCCTAAATGGAGACAGTTAAACAAACACGAAAACGTTCTGGGGAGGTTGCAGGTTCTCTCTGTGCACACGCAGGTTTGTCCAAGTATTCAGTTCACTCCCACGGTCTGAAAATGTGCACGTGAGGTCAAATGTTTGACTCTACTTCGTCCACAGGCGTGTGAGTGATTGTTTGTCCGACTGTTTGCCCTGTGATGGACTGACGAGCTGTCCAGCGTGTTGGGAAAACAGTATAAATGATGGATCTTTTTTTTATGTACTCAGACTGTTGAACGAGGCTAAATCCACCTCAAAGAGCTAAAAGATAAACTCTAGAAATCACAAGACATTTATTCAATTTTTCTTCTTCCTATTGTTCACCTGTGTTCTTGTAATTCAAGCGGTTTGCATAAACCCTGGTGCAAATTAATTGTTTTATTGTATGTTGTTAAATAACTGGAGTGGGGAGCTGTCAGAACACAAACTCACCAAAAGCCTCATTTGTAGTTTTTAGCTCCAATATAATCCATCAAAAAATGTCCAAACTCTGAAACCGACTTCTGATCTCGTGATTTGATTCCAAGAATTCTCCCCGTTGTCTGATTTGGTGAAATATTTGTGTGTAGATGTTGGAGTTCTCCAGGAGTCAGAGTGCAGCAGATAATAAACTCGTCCAAATCGAAACAACAGTTGGGGGGGGAAAAAAAAAACAATAAACAGATGCAGTTCAAATAGAACAAATCTGAAGTTTACTGGTTCTTCTCACGCGAAGTTCACGCAAACAATGCTGCGTTAAATCTGAATTGTGTCTTACATACCAGGAGGTTTATTTCTCCTCTTTTTAGTTTCTTTTCTCCAAGTTTTGTGTTCGTTCCCTTCAGGGGTTTTCTTCATCCCACGCCTGTTCTACTAAGAATCTTCAAATAATTAACTTTTCCCTCTTTTTATAACTGAATTGTATCTCCTCAACACAATAACAATAACACAAACCAAGATATCTTCTACTTTGTTCTACTTCAGACAGAAAGATTAAGTAAGAAAAAGGCAAACATCCCCCCCCCATTCCCATTCACTTCTGTGATTTAATTGCTGCTGCGCTGTACAGTCGAACCCTCGGGAGAGCCTCTGGATTAAGCATCATAATTAGGCAAACTCACAAAAAAACCCACTGCATCCAGTTAGAAGAGTTAGTGTTGTTAGAGCCCAAGATCAAAACTGCAGGGCTTAATTAAGCAATCACTTCTTATTCATATGTTGTTTCTTTAAATCAATTTGCATGGTGTTTTTGATAGTGGAGGAGGGAAAAACAGCCTTTTTTATTCACACATCTTTCCATTATGTTCGAATGCGTACCTGCATGCGGCGGACTCGGACTCATGCTGCGAATACTTTGTGCAGAAGTGAACCAGGAAACTGCAGCTGAACATGCGTCATCTTACTACTTCTCCTGCAAGTGTGAAGCGCCAATGGCTGTGCAGCAACTTTAACTGATCTGACATTAAAAAAAGACAAAAAAAAACACAACGTTGCGGCCTCTGATAAGAGATGACACAGGACAGATAAGGACAGCAAACGGTTTGACATTTGGCAATGAAGTTTGAGCAGAAGTGGAACCTTTTTTCACCATCAACAAAAGTCTTAACACTTCATCCTAATAAGAGGAAGGAAGCTTTATGTGTTATCTGAAAGTATATGTGCCATAGTGCATGAAAATAAAACTCATTTCACCAAAATGTTCTGGAGATTTTACAGTGAGAGAATTTTTTTACGATTACGGGGAAAAAAAAGAATGTATAAATGTTAAAAGGGACGTTCAAATATAAAATTCAACAAATCAACTAACAAAACATCCTGAGGGTGAATGTTAGAATAAAATTAGCCTTAGTTCAACTAAAAATAGTCAAAAACGAGGATTGCTGTTTTTTTTGTTTTACTCTGAAAAGGTCAAATTCTAATTCGTGTTTGATTTAAAAAATGTCTGTGGGGGGGAAAAAAGAACCCAACAAAGTGGTAAAACATTGTTAAATTATGCACAATTATGGATGAGGCAAAAAAACTCACTGATTGCCTCCCGACAATGGAGCTGCTGGGACCGAGTGGCTGTGATGCTGAGGGTCCAGGACTCGCCGTAAAACTTGGCACAGCGGATAAACTCGGGGGTCGTGCGGAGTTCATTCGTCGGCTGTTTTGGCAGGGAGAAAACTGCGTTGCAGGCGGGGAGCGAATCGTGTATAAGGGGTTGGGGAGTCGGATTTGGCTCATCGCTGTGCTATCCTCCGAAGTATCTGATTTAATAACTTGTTTTGGGCTTTTATTTTGACATTGTTACTGAGAAAAGTCAGATTTACTGTTTGAACTTGACTGACTCATAAGATTAATATTGGGTAAGACCCAAAATACATGCTTGTTTATAATGTTACTGATAAAAGATGGATTTTTTTTTATGTCTTAGAAGTCTGTTTTATAAGACATCCCCATTGTGTGGTTTGCCTGCGCTGTTAAATATGTGGAGTCCAGTAAACATTTTCCGGGCTGTCTTGGTTTGTGCGTGTTCGGTGCGCTGCTACAGGTCCGCCTCTTCTCCAACTCGCTCGCAGATTCACTCCTATTTGGCCCAAAAGATGCATTTTTTAACTACAAAAGAGCCATCACCAAAATAACTCCGGAGACGACGGCGGCAGACCGACGGAACAGAAACCTGCTGCCTGCCGCGCCGAGAGCCAACATGAAAGGTGAACGTGTGATTCCCTGCGAGACCTCCTTTTTCTGTTCTGTAGCACTTCCACCACAATGCTCTGGAGGAGGCCGCCCAGCGCTATCTGTCAATTAAATAGTCGGTAATCCAGGACACCATACTGCCGTCCACCTGCTTCACTTTGAGCTTCACCCAGAGGGGGCCGCATGGCCATGAAAGCAGTGCAATCAAAGGACATGATTGCCATCGTGCAACCGCCTCTCTGGGTGGGGAAAAGCCCCGTGGAGCTGCGACATGATGAAATTGTCCACAATCATTATGCTGCACAGGCTGGAGAGAAAAAAAAAAGATACATTAGAATGGAATAAAAAACGTCTTCATTGTTGTTCGTCCGTCTCCTTTGGTTTTTCTTTTGCAGTTTTATTTTTATTTCTTTCCAGATTCAACTGCAGTCAGGGGGGCCTTTTTCAGATCGCTGGAAATTACACGGAAAGTACCAAACATACATTTTGGTGAGTTAGTATTTTAATATCGCTACATCTGCAACACTGGAAGGTAATTAGACGCGCTTCTACGCTTGTTCCTAATTTTTTCGCACGGCCGGATGAACCTCCACCTTCCTCGCTGGGGGAAAACGGTGAACCTCCCCGGGTCGGAGCGCTCCCTGTCGGCACGCGGCGGCGGCGGCGGCGGCAGCGGTGGGGTAACAACAATCAAACACGTCATCTCAGATGTGTTTTCTCTGAAGAACCGTTTGATCACGCCAGAGAAGCTGCACTCTCATGTGTGAAAAAGCCCGTGGCCACGAGGTGATTTGTTATTTTTTAATAGGGGGGGGGCATAGTCCAAAGGGAGCAATTAACAAGGGTGGGGGGTGGTTGTGGTGGTGGGTGTCGGAGGAGGGGGTGGTTTGAACGGGAGCATTTATCATTATAATGCGAGTCATTAGTACATTGCGCAGTTAGGCGACTGATATTTCAGAACCACGGTTCGGGTCATTGATTTTTAACTCGCGTAAGCCTTGGTCAGATAAGGAATCAATGAGTCAGGCAGAGCCGGCCGCATAAACAAGTGTGAGTTTCACTATAACAAGGAGGACGTCTCGCAATCGTTCCTCATAACGGCGCGGTTCGCATCTACCGTCGTCACCCGCAAGATGTGTTGGAGTCGCCTGTTGTTTTTGTTGGTTTTCTTCCCCTTTTTTTTTTTTTTGCCAAATGTCAAATTACAGAGTTGTTCATTCGTAGAACAAAGATCGTCATAGTCACGCAACTAAATTATTGGGTTAAAAAGAAGTTTGGATGAAGTGGTTCTGGCGTTTCTGAACAGTAAAGGGCAGAAGAAAAGGAAACGGCACCTATCTCTCATCTGATTTGCTTCCTCCTCGCTGCTTTTTACATGAACAGCGGGACGCCTGGGAAGACATACATTCCATTTTTTTGCCGCTTGTTATCGCGATTATTATTTTGTCTTGAAGCCAGCCCATTAGTTAAACCCTCGGCTCTAATAGACTTATTATGTGAGCCCACCAAAGAAGCCAGATCTATTCCTGGCTCCCTTTCATCGATCAGAGCCTTCTTTGAGACTTTGGAAATACAGGTGACTTTCAGCCGAGCATAAAGGATACAGTACAATATGTGACATTTAAGGCTGGGATGAGCCAGTGTGAATACATTCGTACGCTCGGGTCTGGCATAATTAGGAGCGCTGGTGAAGACATGCGTCGCCACATATATTTAACCGGAGTTTTTGATCCCTTGGGAAACGGAGAAAATGTCCTACATGTGAGTGCTTTCTTTTTTCTAATCGCCAGGGAACGAGGTGGGCGTGCAGACTGCGAGACGGAGGAAGGAACGCGTTTTAATTAAGGGGTTGCAGTTTTGGCACCGTGGCAATGTCACTGTTGCCTTTTCCAGCATATCGCCGCCATCACAATTCTTATTTTAAGCGAGTTAAAGTCTTGCCAAACGAGAACTAATCTATTCTATGCATTTTGTGCCGCTCGTTCGATTCGGAGGCGAGTTGTACTTCGGAAAGCCATCGGCCTTGTCTTTTGTGCTCTGATTTGAGTTACTGTCTCGGGGAAACTGGAGCAAATCCATGATGACATTTAGTAAAAGGCAAAGCGCAGCCAGTCCGTCATAAAGCTACAGCCTTCCACGCGGACAAATCTCGCAGTCTTGTAAGTGTGTCAGATACGACAGTGTAGGACATGGATTTCAGAAACTTGTGTTTGACAGTCGCTGCTAAAGGTCAACCTCCATCGAATGTGACGGTTCCACCTGAGGCCCATTTAGAAAAACCAATTAAAAAATGGCTCTTTGCATTGCAGAGGAAAGACCTTTCGCGTGGGGAATCCCCGGAGCGACATCAAAAAGTCCTCGAATCGAACCCTGGTCTTATTGCCGTGAGTTAGCCATGCGAACCACTGTCCTCCTCGATCGCAGCACAAGAATATCACACATAGATCTGGAAAACGAGCAAGCAGTAACATCTGGACAGCAAAAATCGCCCAAACGGAGACGTGTTGATGAGATAAACTCCATCCAAGCGAACCAGTCACGATCGAAATCGCTTTCGGAGCAGGAGCGTTAGCTGCCTTTTCTGTGGTTGCGGTTGGCTTAATAATCCTCAGCAGCACAGCTGGACCAAACAGACCAATGGTGGATCAGTGCTGGTACACACCTGTTTGCATAAATCACACCGTCCACACATCAAACACGGTGTGTGCAGAGGATTGGGCCTCGGCAACGGGCCTCCGGTGACTAATCCTGCGTCTCGGGGCCGAACAAACCGGCCTCTAAGACGAGCAGTTGTGCAAACACTCGACAGTTTCATCTCAGCGCGACGGAGCGTCGTCGGATCGACGCTTTCAAGCGCTGCACCTGTTTCGAGGTGGGAAATTACAGTTGATGATCACATACGAGTCGAGACAGTCGGCAGGTTTCACTTTAACGAGAGCATTTCGGTATGTGACTGAGACAACAGTGTGTGTGGAAGCAGAGGGAGAAAAACACAAGCCCGTCAGGTATAAACAGCAAATCTGAAGTGGAGTTATTAGATGCAAACATTGCAAACTATAATTTGCTTTTCTGGCGTTTTCCATCAGCGAAGCATTTTTTGGTGCCAAAACAGACAGAAAATGTTCCAGAGGTAGTCCCAATAAATTCTCGTCTGGTTCCCCCCCGCCTGAGGGAAAGCGGCGAGCCGGTCGTATCAGCCCGCCGCTCTCTGAGTAATATCCATCCATCCATCCAAGCATTACCTTGCATTTTATCCGACGTTGGACGCCGTCCCAGCCGACGCAAGGTGAGACATGCTGGACGGCTCTCAAGTCCGCCGAGGGACGAGGCAAACAGTCGTCGGCGCGGCCTGGTGGAAGTCACCAGTTTAACCAGAAATGTGTCGCTTTGAACGGTGGGATTCAGCTAAAGAGGCGGCACACAGAGAGGTCCGAGGTGACGTCACTGTGGGACCAAAAAAAAAACCAAAGGATGACAACACTCCATTTAAATCCTTACTAATTTACGTGAACTCTTCCTGCAGGCGGTGAGCGATGCGATTCCAGGACAGCCATGTTTTCATATAAACATGTTTATATCCAATATTTTGTGTAATTTTGTGGATAATTACCTGCCAGATCTGACATAATGAAGTAGTTCAAAGACCAAAATGAATCCAAACAAATTGTTATTCTGCGATTTATCCTTGCGCATCCACTGTGACGGCAACGATGCAAGTGTAGATGACTTCAAGTGTTTTTTATTGGTGCCCTGAGGGGACAGAAAACAGGTAGCAGCACAGGAAAGCGTTTCTCTTTCTTTTGGTAACTGTATTTGCATCTTTATTCTTAAAACAGGCTGTTTTGCATTATTCAGTGATACACTTGAAGTAAAACACAGAATCCTTGAGTCTCGTTTGGTTTGTGATTGGTGTTTTTTGGTCGTTTAACTCTCAATGTAGATGAATTTATCATAAAAAAAAGTTACAAGGAAGAAACGTACAGATAGAAATTCGCCTCCTTCGCTGCCCTCGCCGTCCACACGAAGGTCGCTCCAGTCCAGGAAACACCGCTTGACACCCGGCCCGGTGACCGAGGTTTGGGGCGTCGCCTAAGCTTCGCCCAGACCAATCGGCGCTCACGCTCACAACTTTGTAAACAACCCTTACACGCTGTTTTAAAGCCCCTCCACGGTGTTTACTACGAAAACACGCGACGGTGCCGCAGCCCGGCGACTCCGACGCGCCCGCGCAGGTGAGACCGAGTCGTGTTCGGACGCGGTTTGGACTCTGTTGGCTGTTTTGTTCCTGCGCTTTTTTTCCCTCTCCGTGTGTGTGTGTGTGTGTGTGAGAGAGGGAGCGCGCCTGGCCAGCGGTTGTATTGCGTGTTCTCGTGACTCGTAGTAGTGGCGGCGGCGCAAAACAGCTGTTATGTCAGAGAAACGCCGAGTAAAAAGGGCGGAGAGTGTGATGGACTTCCACGACGACCCGTGCGGTGTCTTTAAAGCGTTTTCACACCGCGTAAAGTTTGGAAAAACTTCGGCGCGTGAGGGAATCGTGGTAAACTGTCGTCGAGGGGAGCGAAACCGGAGTTTACTCGCCTTCTGTCGTGTCTCACCGTCTCGTTTTGCTCTTTTTTTCCCCCTCGTCTCAAACCCACCACAAACAAAACAACTGTGCGTTTTGTGAAAGTGTAATTAGAGCTGCTCTGTCTTGGGTGTGGTGATCGACACACTTTTTTTTAAAGCTCTCTGTCATGAAGATTTGGTGCTTTTATCCCTCGTGCCTGATCACTTCCCACCAGCGGGAGTAAAGTGTAATGTAGAACACGGTTTAAGTTTCTTTAAGCCTCTGTGAGTAATTTCCAATGAGCCCGGTAATGATGGAGCAGAGTTCACTGCAAATCACTCATCGCTCGCACCGCCGCCTGAGCGAGACAGACCCGGTATTTAAGCGGCTCCGCAGCGGCTTTGAAATGTGTCAGAGTGGAGGGACGATTAAGAGTTGGTATGGAGAATGGCTGAGGCTACTTAAGGGCCAGCTTTAAGTGAGGGGACAAGGAGAAGTGCGACAATCCATTTGCTCAGCAGGTAGGACATTGACAGGTAAAAGTGTTTGTGTTAAAGTGCTCAGGCTTTGATTTAAAAGCGCCTTAAAATCTGGTGGAGTAATCTATCAAACTCATCACTCATCTCTGGACAGGTGGTGCTTAAAGTGAAGATTAGTGAGTCCAGTCTTGGTGATTCCCCCCCCCCCCCCTCACCCACATGCAAACTCACTTTCACTTAGCAGGTTTATAAAGTTTTCCAAGTGGACTGAAAGCTGCGCCGTGTGTGCTGCGGTCTTCTGAGCGTCTGTTGTCGACGCGCCATAACTGGCTGCCTGCTGTGTTACAGTTAGTCTGCTATAGGCCACCAGAAGGCTTCACTCCGAACGGATGTGGGCGCCGTCTTCGTTGTGGAACGTCAACATCTGCACGCTCTGTGTTCCCTCAGCACGCCCACCCTGGCCGGAGGAGGGGGTCGAGGGAGGGGGAGTGGGGGGGGGGGGGGAGTGCTTCCTGTCCGAGTGGTTGGGGATCTGAGCCGGGCAGGCTTTGGCAGAGACTCTGCTGGAGTGTAAGTTGTAGTACAGTGGGAGAGGAAAGCGGGCGTGGCCTGACTCAGGCAGCCATGGGTTTTTATTCACTGTCATTTCTCTGGAAGTGTGAGACGTTTCTTACCAGTCTGGGGTTTTCCGAGGTTTGTTTCGTCTTGAATCGACGTCCCGTTTCTTTCTTTTTTTTTTTCAGAAACTCCCATGCTGTGATGTGTAGGTTTAAGTGCTGCCTGCCAGCCAGAATCTGGCCGGCTGGCTGGAGGGGGAGGGGAGGGGAGGGGGGGCTCCTGTCCACTTCACAGGATGATGTATGACAACTGCAACTTCTCCAGACATGAAACTCGAAGAGTAACTTGGGTTCCTGATTTCTGAGGCCCCATCAGGCTGTCGTGTTACGTGGATTTCCACCTTGGCTCTTGATTTCTGTGCTCGCTCTGCGTGTTCTCCCTTCGTACGTTTGGGCTTCTCCCGTCCCACCCGCTTTCCTCTCACAGCTGAACAACAACATGCCTTTGTGGTCTGTATGTGAGTGTGTGTCTGTCAGATGGACCGGTGACCTGCCCACTGTGTACCCTGTCATCAGGCCGTTGTCAGCTGGGAATCGACCTCAGCACCCCCGCAGCCCTTATTTGGCAGCGTAGAAACTGAGTGACCTGTTCCTGATTCGGCCCCGAGGGGTCGCAGCATTTAGCTTCGAGTCGTTTACGAAGCAAAGGACCGAAACCCTAAAATCATGTGATCATGTAATCTCTGTCAGCTCACATTCGAGCACGTAGTGACACTTTACTCCTGAAATGATACCAAGATAAACAAGTTACAACTGGCCGATTGAGCTGCATTTACAGGTGTGTCTCAAATGAGGTTGGGAAATTGATATATATCACAGATTTACTGCACAAAACTGAACAATTCCAAATCTGTTGTGCTTCAACTTTGGTGAATAAATAAGGAAATGTTCAGATTATGAATATTAAGCATCCAGGATCTCAGACTAATGGAAAAATCCAACGATGGACGACGAACTGTTTTTGCTTCTTCAAACTGTTGAATCAAACTTTTTGACAAAGTCTGTTGAGTCATTATGTGGAAACTTGGATCCAAATCATTCATACTGAACTTGTAATTTGGCCCTCTTCACTCACCAACTTGGAGTCGCCTCGTCTCCTAGTGAAACGTCCCGGTGACTCTCACCTGAAACGAGGAGTTCCAGCTGCCGTCGGTTTCATCTCCTCTTGTGATTTGCCTGCGATGCCGCCTTCCGGTCCAGGAGCGGCCCGACTCTCGTCGCCTCTTCCCGGACACGTCCGTGTGAGGTGGCTCTGGACGCGGAGCGCGACCGCAGCCTCCGTCCACTCGTTGCGTAAAGCTCCTCCTGTGTTCTGCCGTCACCCTTTGCCGGGCAATCTCTTCAAGGCCGCAGCCGTCCGTGTTGCTCGCGCACCTTTTCCTCCCACACTTTGGCCTTCCAGTCAACTTTGCACGTGCACGCTCTGATCCAGCACTCCAGTCTTTTCAGCAGTGATTCTCTGTGGAGGGTCTCAGTGAGTGTCTTCACCCGTTGAAGCCGGCTTCACCGTGATTGCACAGAACTGGACGCTGAGATTTATGATCATCATGCAGCACAATTGCTGATCAAACTGACGAGATACATTCAGATATTTGAAAAAGGCTTTTTTGGTAACAAAACCTGAATTTGCATCTTGAATTTTTATCTCAAATTTCATTTATTGTGACGAGTCTTCAATATCGCATTACAGCTCACAAATTCAATACGTTTGATCACTAAATTCTGTTAGAAACTGACACCAGGAGATAATCTTGTTTTTTATTGATCTCTGCATCTTATTTAACTTATTTTACATATTCCCTTCAAAGCTTGCGGGCTGCTGGAGCCAATCCAGAGAAACGGACATAAATTAGAGTCACCTCTTGACTTCAAACATGTTTTTGTTTCTGTGGGAGGAAACTCATGCATGTAAAAGGAAAACAGACGTAATCCGCACAGAATAAGACCCCAACCGGACCTTTGTGCTGCGAGGTGAGAGTGCGGACCACCACGTCAGTGTTGCCCCAACACTGAAAACGGATTTGTAAAAATAGTTTGTAAAAAAATGCTGAACTCCCCGAACATTTTCACCAAAGTAAACTCTGGTTTTTATAAATCAAGTTCAGATTCGGCGTCACAACACTGATGCTCCACTGAAACCGCTGGCCCGAGAGTCAGTCGGTCATGTCGCGACCATAAAACTTCCCGTGTGTCACCAATGACTCAGAGCCTGCGTGACGAGCTCAGCTGTCACCGAGTGTTGAGTTTGAAACAGTTGAGCTCATAAGATCTGTTGCAGTCTTGTTTTGTCTTTATGTCATTTGAATTTATGTCAGTTTAAACCGATTCGGTGCGATTTCATCCTGAAATCTTCGTCATTTCTTCTGATGCTGCTATTCTGATGCTGGCCAGTAATTTCAGGTCGTGACGGAAAGTCGCAGGGAGGCAAGAAGTGTTTGTTTTGATGTCGAGCTTCTCCCACGTATAGCAACCAGCTCGGCCCGTCTTACATGAACACGACTCACGTCACCACTTCCTGTCACGCTACCTAAACACAAAGCAGGCGCATGTCAGCAGTGACAGACAGACCGCACTGTTTTTGTTGGTTTGGCTGCCTGAAACGCCGAGGAGCGTTGTTGATGAGAGTGAGATCGAATGTGGTGCCTGATGCCGTTTTTACACGGTGAAGTCGGACTGGATAAGAGTCCAAGAAAAATAACTGAACTCGTGTCACATGACTCGACGTAGACGTGCGGCGCATTAGGAGGAACGGTCGCTTCGACAGACTTTGTGCAACCAGGAAGGTTGTCGACGTGTTGGTCAACGAGAAAGGATGTGATGACCATTAACTTTCACTTTCAGCCTTTTGAAACGATGTTATTTTTAAACGAGAAGTATTTACTTCCTTTTATAGCCGTTTTATACTCGTCACAAAAGAGAGGCTTTTTTATCTTCACCTTAATTATTCTTAATTAAACTCGGGTCCTGTTGATAATAGTTACCGACTTGTTTCATCTCAGTTCAAGCGCTTGTTATTGATGTTTTTAATGAGTTTCCATTCTGTTCCTCTTTGTAAAGCCAGTGAACTGACTGTAAACCCAGAAAAAATAGCACACGTATATATTTAAACATAAAGTACCAGTGAAAGGTTTGGACGAACCTCCTCATTTCAAGGATTTCTTTGTGTTCATGACCTTTTGATGCGCACGTTATATAAAAAGTAAAAACAGAGAAAGTTCCTTCACAAGTTTTCGTTTGCTAACTAACTCCATGCATCTCACTTCATTTTTGTTGTTTTCAGTGTGTATCTACAATGTAGAGAAAGAGAGAAAAATAAAGAAAAAAAAACTGGTGTGTCCAACTTTTGACTAATAGTGTATATACACAAGTGTGTATTTGTGTACATACACAACGCACTTGTCAGTTTATGGAATAAACAAAAGCAGAAAATGAGCCCTGCTGGCATGTTTTCAGTGCAGCAGCGGGAGGACCGACTGAGCCTCTGTCACGCTGCACAGAAGCGTCTCTTATACAATTGGACCAAAATCAACTGTAAGATTTTGCAGCTGTTCATCTGCAGGAAAAAAAAAAAAACAACCCCACTGATGATGCTGATTATGCGTGTGTGTGTTGGCGTGCGGCTACACGGGTTCTAAACGTCGGTATCGATGTCAAACCGAATGTCTGCATCTGTCGTTGTAGCTCATAGCTTTTTTATTTATGTTGGGTTTTTTTTTTTCATCAATCCTCACAAGAGTTTTGATGCGTTTCAATGGAGCTGTTGCAAAATTAGTGCGTATTTTTGCTGACTTAAATGACAAAGAAGTGTCTGCTCTCCTGATGAAGCAGTGATGTCTCGACTGAAGTTTTTTCTAAATCCCTTTTACTTTTTTACACTTTTTTTTCACTCTTCGCAGCTGCGTGACATCGTCTCTTACTCTCTGAGGCTTGTCGTACGGTGTTTTTATTGATGCGATCAGTGAAGTGGAAATGCTTCTTTTTTTTTTTTTCCCCTCTCTCCTTCGTTACAAGGAAGCTTGTTGTGGTTGTGTTTACAGTAAGTTTGGCATTACAGCTGTTCGGGGCGTTTCCTACACTCTGATAGGTGCATCAGCTGCTGACACTGAAGGGTTGCGGTGTTGAAAATCCCCCTGAGTACCTGCGTCAAGACATGCTGGTACACGTCCCAAAGGTACAGGCTGATGGGTTATGTCATAAACCCAGAAATATGAAAGCCTGTGTGTGTGTTTTTTCTTCATTTTTTTACCACTGCCACTTTGATTGAACTGTTTCATTTCCTGATTTGAACTTGTCTTGCAGATGATTGCTACATCCGGTACAGCGCGAGTAAGTACAAAAGGAAAGGAAGGCGCGACAGTGTGCGCTGCAAAAGGTGTTATTCTTCCCTCACAACTCCAGAAATCTTCTGACATGTTTATAAAACGCCACTAAAATGGCAGAGTGATCCATTTTTAGGTGGCAGGAAGTCAATGTAAAGTTCAATAAACTGGATTAGATATTCTGGAAATCTCAAAAACCCAAATTTTATGTTCAATAAGAAAAATCTCCATTCTTCTCACCTGTGTGAAACACTGTGATTGGTGTGTTTAACAGTCTGATCTCCTCATATAACCTTTATAGCTCCTTTATTAACTGTTTTTTTGAGTATATTTTGCATATTTGTGGGTTGGCTCACTCCAGCGTTTTTTCTGAGGTGGTACTTGGAGAAAAAAAGTTTGAGAATCTGTGATTGTTCTTTTAGGTCCCGTCTGGATTTGCGACCAGTCAGAAGTGAATCTTGCTTTCTATTTAGCTGGTTTAATCTCTGTGGCTGCCTTACTTGAATAAAACAGACAGGCTGTACCGTTTAGACAGGGATAGATACTTCAAGTTGGAATCACAAGGTTCTGTGAAACCGACTATGAAATACTTTTACGTGAGTTTTACATCACACGTGAGGCTCCTTCTACAGAAAGAAAGAGCCCTGGATGCCCCTCAGGTGTTTGGTTATTCATTGACTGTTGAAGGCGGTGCAGGTAAAGTGACAGCACAGTGTGATCCAGGGGTCGATTCAAAGATGGTGAAACTCTGACCTCTAGTGGTCATATTGCATAACGAGACACTCGTGCTGTTTTATTGTGCGTTTTTTGTGCTTGAAATGTGTCTTTAGGAACATGAACCAGATGCTTAACTGTCTATAGTAAACACAGAAATCTAACTATATATTATGCATGTCACATTACCTTTTGAATAACAGATGTGCTTAGAGTCTTTATTGTTGTTGCAACCTTATCAAATTAAGTTTTTAGGTAGTTCAATAAAAAAGAGAAATTCTTTTCATGATAAACTGTGTATTTAAAACTGTCACGTTAACAAATGTTAAAATAAATACAGGGTAAACATTTTACGAGGCAGGCAACACACTTCAAGTGCTCTTCATATGTATAGAGCGCTGGTGGATGCAGTTCCCCTACTTCACCACTAGAGAGCAGAAAAGTCCTTTATTAGGCTTTCAGGGCAAATTTTGGAAAAAAAAAGTCATTACCTCATCGTGACATAGTTAAATAAGCCTGGAGCAGCTGTCATGTTCGGTTTAAGGATGAAATAAATGCGTTTTTCTCAGGCTAATTCACTTATTTTTGTAACATTTTCATGACTGAGCAAAGTCTGAACTCTATATAACCGACACATCCAAGTTGAACCTTCATAACTCCTTTTTTAGAGATAGAATAAAAGCATGAAGATGATTTTTTTTTTCCTGAAAGAAATACAAAGTGAATGGCTCCCGTATATGTGTGTGTATCACAGCAAGGTTTCAGCACAAGGGTCAGTTAATTGTAGAATTTGTCAGAAATGTGTCTGTTTGTGGCATGAAAGTCCATTTTGACCTGTGCAGAAAAAAAAAAAAAAAAGAAGCAGGTCCGGAGTTAAAAGCTGGGGGCTCTGTGAAAAGCAGCAGCCTGCAAGCTAACGTGGCCTTGACTGTCTCACGCTAACAAAAAGAAACAGACATGTTATGGATGTGAGAAGTGCCTGGTTCCCTTTGAAGTGGAGCTAAATGACCCTCTGAAGGCTCCGTGACCCCAAAGTCTGACCCCGAGTTGGAAGTTTACACTGGAAGCAAAACCAATCTAGACTATGTTTCACAGAGAGGATGGATGTGGATTACATGGGAATGTGTGTGTGTGTGTGTGTGTGTGTGTGTGTGTGTGTGTGTGTGTGTGTGTGTGTGTGTGTGTGTGTGTGTG
>JAUESE010000092.1:17488490-17507645 GCA_032274725.1 Malacoctenus triangulatus
TGTGTTATAGAGCTAACCTACGGTGAGCTAACATATGTTAAGAGCTACCACAAGAGTTAACGTACATAAGAGCTAACGTACGTAAGAGCTAACATATGGTGAGTTAACCTATGGTGAGCTAGCGTAAGCTAAGAGCTAACGTATGGTGAGCTCACGTAAGCTAGGCACCAACATACTTAAGAGCAAACGTGTGGTGCGCTAACTTATGGTGAGCTAACGTAAGCTAAGCGCTAACATACGTAAGAGCTAACGTATGGTGAGCTAGCTTATGGTGAGCTAGCGCAAGCTAAGAGCTAACATACAGTACAGAACAGCTAACGCACGGTGCAGTGGGACTATTTTTTTCACAGCGAGGCTATTTTATCAGAAAATGTTTATTTCTGTTAAACTGGATGATTGTGCATTCCACTTTTGTATTTCCATTATTGGTAACTGTTTTTTAAAAGCAATAAATCATGCATAAATATTCTGACTTTTATTCAGTAATGTTGCTGCACTCTTGAATAATGAGATCCTGGCTTTGGGGTGAGTTTCTTGTTTTATTCTCACTCTCACTGTTTTACATGATAGCATGTGTAAATTTTGCCTCGCAGCAAAAATAAAAGTCCCGGCTTCCCATCTGGAGGGGATCTTTCTCTGTGGAGTTTGCATGATCACAGCCAAAATGAATCTTCTCTCACAAATACAGTCAAAAGATTTTAAAAAAAAAAAGCAAACTGAGTCGATGGCTTCCTTTATTTTGAAGCTGCGCTGTGTGTGTGTGGCGAACGACCCAACTGCTGCCATTTCCTTCCTTATTCTGTGGAACAGGTAGCCAGCGTTTGCCCCCGTTGGCTGTTTGCGGCTCAGCACAGCGTCACGCATCCTGAACACTGTGACAAGTCACACCGCTCGCTTCCCTCGAGGAGCGCGTTGTGGGAAAGCGTCTTGCTCAACGACACCACCCGGAAGGTCTCGCCACCGCAGCGAGGGTTGAACTTGCAACCTCCTGAACATCAGTCAGAACCGGCCGAACGGAGGGTGGAGCGATTTTAAGCAATCTTCAGTGTAAATCTGTCGGAGTCACACTTTAGTAGATTGCGACACTCAGGTGGAGATTAATTCTTTGGCCTTGGGTGTCAAAACGATTTACCAGGAGTGGAGTTATGTAGACCAGGGTGGAGGTAACCCCCCCCCCCCCCACCCTGGACCACCAACCTCCCAACCTCGTCCATCTGTGCTTTAATCTATTCAAATAAAACTTGTCTATCTTTTCTTAAGCCGTGTTTTTCATGATCGTGTTGCTATTTAACAACATTCTACTTCCTGCTTGTGGTTCTTTAAAGCAGTAACACCTGCTGCCACTAGAGGTCCTTTTCTTTAACCAAGCAAGAATTACGATCGAATTTGTTCGCAGAACTTTAACGATCAAACTTTGTAAAGGAGGAAGCGGCTGCGACGCGGCCTGTTTATTGATGCCACAGCTGATCGGAGTCTCTTCCCGTCTCCGAAATAGCTCTCGTGTGGGCGCGCTCTCTCAGAATTCCCCAATAACAACCCTGAAAAATGCTCGTCTGTCCTTCCCAGAGATTGTGGTGGGAAGAATCGATGACTTCCTCCATCTTTTCCCCCCCTCAGGGGACGTATGGGACAAAGTCTCCCTGGTATTAATAGTCGTCCTCTGATAAGCCGGCCAGAGCTCTGCGTGATGGTGTCACAGGCTCCCGTCCCCATGTCATGTGAGACCCTCTTGTTATAGTATCAAAGCGCTCTTATAGAATATACATTTCCGTGGCTTCCTGTTTTTGTTCACTTCCCTGCGCTTGAATGTACATCACAACCTTTTTACAGTACAATGGGGGGGACACTTGAGTGTCCCATCAGCCGACACTCGACACTGCGCCTGACAGTTGGCTCTTCAGCTCTTTCTTCGGGGCTGCGACGCTGCCCGCTGCCCCTGAGCTGTGTGACTGTCGGAGACTTGTGTTGTAAAACACTGAGAGCAAAGGTGATACGTCTCTCTCATTGAGGAGGCCGTTAATCTGAATTGCAGGTTGTGTGCTCGCCCCCGGGGCCGGGGACCCAGCCATTCACCCTGACACGCTGTGGCCACAAAAGGGGGGGGGCTATAAATGCTGCTTTTCAATTATCTTATTGTTTCTGAAGGCGCAGGAAACATCGTGTCGCACTTCAGCATATTGTGAAAGCGAAAAAAAAAAGGGGAGAGGTTGTTTAAGAAAAAAAAAGAGGTCGTTTAAAGACACATGCGTGGACGTGTTTGTATTTAGAAACAATAGCGTGGTTATATTTAAAAAGTGATTTGTGCCTGCTGATTTATTGATTTATTTATTTTTTTGTTGTTTTCTTGAATTCTCAAAGCCCCCCCCCAACCCACCCACCCCTCCTCCTCATTCTCAGCTGGTTTGATAGCCCCGAATGCCCCAAATAGGTTCCTCTGAAAGGAGAGCATGGGAAAAATAGCTGTCAGTGTGGAAACTGCTGGGAAAAGGCATAGTTCTCATCGGTGGCCGCGCAGCCGACTGTGGGACGCCGGCGAGCTGAGAAATACCTACTTGTGAGAAAGAGAAAACACGGACGCAGAAAAAAAAACAAAAAGTCGAACGGTGCGAACGGGAGCGCGGCTCGCCGCTCCGTTTGGCTTCAGTTCAACAAATCAGCGACGGCGGCGGCGTGAGTTGCGAGGCGGGCCGGCCAGCTCCTCTTGTTTCTCGCTTGTCGGCTCGGGCTTGATTTAAAATCCCCTGACGTCAGCGCGAGCACTGGTGGCCCGCATACCGACATACCAGGTTGATGGGTGCCAGCCCCATTACCGAGGCCCGGGCGGCGGAGCCCACCCAGGGGCTCGCGGGCCCTCTCTCCCCCCCTTGCCCACCTTCTGCCTTCCTGCCCCGGCCCTGGCCGCGGATCAGAGGCAGGCCATACGTCGGGGGACAGGGCTTAATGACGGCCGCGGCCGGGCCGTCCCTTTCAAGCCTCCAACCCGAGAGTACAATTTTGGCTAATGCTATTTCCTGCAGATAAGATGCAAACAAGCTCCTTTTTTACTTGTTTTTCCTCATCAGAGGTTTGGGGAAGGTGAAGGGAGGGTGAGCGCTGGCAAAAGACGCGATTGCGTCCTCGCCGCGTTTCGTCATCAGCTGGTCGGGTGTTGCTCACTCGCCCTGTTGCTTGCCGTGACTTCTGTCGCATCTCAGAGATTCACCGTATCAGAGGTTTCATTAACGAAATGGAGGGAATCAGTGGAACGACACGAGGATTGGCCGCTTTCAGGACGCACAACTCTAACTGGCTATCGAGCCCTTTTCCAGTCCCTAAGTGGCTTAATCAAGGTTGAGCAACGTGATTATTTTACTCACCCAAGACCTTCCAAATTGTTTCCAGCTTAAAACAAGATGGAGACACTCAAGATTGGAGAGATTCAAGCTGCATGGGACTGCTTTAAGTTGTGCGGTTAGACATTGTCTCGCTTCTGGACTTTGAGAGACTTCATTGGTTAAATGGCTGCTTCTAACAAATTACACAAATTAAGCATTTAAATGCTTCAATGCATCCAAAAGTTTTTGCTTCGTGCAAAGTAAAAAAAATAGAAACAGCCTTTAGAATAAAGTCAATAAGAACTGGCAAAGATGCATTTTCCATCTATGACAAACATATTTACTCAAACATAAAGCCAATCTGATGATCTCACCAAATAAGCCCACTTTTTAATCAGGAGATAAAATTCATCTGTCATAAAATTGCACTATGGGACATAAAGAGCACGCCAAACTCTACTACAGATCCTGTCGGCCATCGAGTTCAAAACAGAAACCGTCTTACAGGAAGGCAACCAAGCTCACCACTGGACCACTGAACCACCTTCAGCAAAAACACTTTGATGTCGCTCAGAGTGAGAAATTACAGACACGCGATGGCAACATGTTGAAAGAGAACAAAGGACGACCAAAGGTTGGAGTGACTGAATACCGGAATATAAAGAAATATCATCAAAAGGAAAACAACTTGTCTCGTTTACTTTCTCTGGAGTGTGCAGTTTTCCATGAACACGACAGCGTATCAGGGTTTCTGTCCAATTAAAATCTTTAGTACGAAATGTCAGGCCTGTAGGTGGCGCTGAAGTACGCTGACATATCATAGAAGAAGACACCGAGCCGATATGCTAACGGAGACCTCGTCTAAGTTCATGTGACCCCACTTTCAAGTTAGACAACTCCCTTTAATAAGTTTAATAAACTAAACACAGACGTGATTGTCCCATGTATGATTTTCTTCGGGAGTGCGTGATTCGTGTGTGTGTGCGTGCGTGTGTGTGTGTGTGTGTGTGTGTGTGTGTGCGTGCGTGTGCATGTGTGTGTGTTCCGTCTGTGGATCCTCTTGGCATTTGATGCTATCTGCGCGCCTGTCTCTGTCTGCACTGCTCGCTCCGTCTGAGGACAACAGTCTGGTCAGGAGGATGCGTGATGGCTGGCAGAGTCTGAGAGGCGCACACACACTCGTGTCCACGTGCCCTCTCTGATCCCAATCATTCATAAATTCAGCCTGGGAGATCTGGGATCCACCCTCCACCCTGCAGGGCTTTCTTATCTCTGCCTGCCCCCCCCTCCTCCTCCTCCTCCTCCTTTTCCTCTTTCCTCTTTCCCCTTTGGCTATTAGAAAGGAATGAAATGTCACAGTGCACGCATACAAAAACACACTCACATGTCTGAAGGTGATGACAGCTGTTTGTCTCCTCTGCTCGGACAGTTTTGCCTCCTTCATGTGATCGTACTTATTTGGATTCATGTGCAGAAAAAGAAAAAGTCACTTTGCGAACGTGTCGAGCTCGAGTTTCTTGGTTTCTTAGCTCAGCGTTTTCTTCTTTCACTTTACAGAAACTCTCACCATTTTTCCCCGTCGCCTCGGCCAGAGAGAAGCAGGGAAATTTCCCCCTCAGTCATTTCGCCTCGATTCAACAGTAACACTGCAGGCAGGCAGGCAGGCAGGCCGGCAGGCCGGCAGCGTCGAGGCTGTGACTTACCAGAATGTAAATAGAGCAGTGTTTTTCACATTACTTCACCACTTATTTTTAGTAGCTGAACAGCAGAAGGGTGTGCCTTTTTCAAGCCCCGACTGTAAGTCTTATCAGCTGAATACACAGAAAAAAAAGGGGGAGAAATTATAAAGCAAACACAACAATAATGACTCAATACAGGAAGTGATGTGTTGATTTATGGTTTAAGTTTTAACTGCAACTGGCAGACAATAGCGGAGCAGCTTTTTCCTTTTTTTTTTCAAACATGGGGAAAGAATGTCGTCTCGCTGCCTCTGTTTTTCTCTTCCTCCTCTCTTAAGTAAAGATGTCATTAATTTTCATTTAAGCTCAAAAACAGATTAGCGTGTTACACTGCGCTGTTTCTGCGCAGCGCTCGTGCAGGCTGAGCAGTCCCCACTCCTCCGTCACTTGGATTTTTCCTCCCATTGACCTCTTTTCTTAAAGGTAGATGACTCTAATATTTCGTATCCACGTGTTGCGTCTTTCTTTTTTATTTTTTTATCTCCCGCCAACTCATGCACCTCCCGGGAAAGGTTAACGCACGAGATGAGTCACAGATCCGTTTGGGAGTTTGCCCAAAGGCTCTTCAGCAGAGTGTGTGTGTCTTTGTGTGTGTGTGTGTGCGCATAGGTTGGGTTTTTTTTTTCCAAGTGTGGCTGCCAGCCATTCCTTGATTACTGGTCCACGTCCAGCCTTTCACCTTCCCTTCACTTCCAGGGAACAAACCAGTAAGGCGACTTACTGTTTTAGGAGACACATCTCCTGCTGAGGCGGGAAAAAAAAAGTTGTGCACCGACTTCAGGTCGACACCGAGGACGGCGGGGAGTTCCGTCGTTTACTGTAAATAGAAAAAGTAAAGATTAAATGAATGTATTCGTTATAAAAGAAAAAAAATTGTTCTTATCTCAGCACAGTGTTTCCTAAACTTTTTTTGTTGGGGAATCACAAATGAAAAACAGCCGTGACCCACTATTTATTAGCCAGTTTTATGACTGAGTCGAGTGATTATTAACTAATCAATCAGTGAAAAACGGGATTTAACCCCCATGGCTTGTGAAAGCTCGCAACACTGCAAATCTAAACCTGTTTGTGAATGCATATATTTCACCTGCACATCGATACTGGTTCGAGGAAGCCTGTTGACCTTGGTTTATATTGAGTCCCATCACCTCGTGTCTTGTCTGCTCGTTGTCCTTCGATATGATCTGATTTCATTGATCATTTTTGACAAGCAGCATAAAAGTGTCATTAAACCAAACTGAGAAAGTTTAAGCTGTGCAGAAATAGAGAGCTGGTGGTAATTAAAGTCCGGTTGATGTTTTGTTCACAAGCGTTCCGATGATGTTCGCAGCGATTTGTTTGAAGGGAGAAAATGAGACGCGTACTCCAGCTAAGTGGTCTCGTTGCTGCTTCAAGGACGCCGTCCAGGTGTTCCATCATTGGTGGTTTACTCTCCAGCAGCATCTCGCTGCTTCTTTGGCACAACCTTTTTTTTCTTCCCACCGTCTCTCCGCTCACACAAGGAAATGTGTTTTTCCGATGTACTTAAATCCTCCTTTGAGCTCCGGCAGCAAAGCCAAAAGCAAAAACAGAGAGGAGTCGCTGGTGATAATTCACCGTGTCTTCAGCATCGCTTGTTTCCAGCCGACTCTTTTTTACCACTTTTTGCAGCAGAAATTCTGCTCACGCGTCTTCGGATGTTAGACCGGCTGAGTCGAAATCCACCTGATGATGCTCGTGGCTGCTCTCACAGTGCACAGAGGAGCTACTGTTTCCCCAGCGAGCACAGGTCACTCCACGTAAGTCACACAAAAAATGGGCGAGCGTGCGTTAGTTTCTCCACTATACGTGCGTGTGTGTGTGCGTGTGTGTGTGTGTGTGTGTGCGTGTGTTCGTTCTACGTGTCTGTGGAGGTGCTAAACTCTTCATGTTCTGCACAGTCGCTGAACATGATGACTCAGTTGAATTTCCACTGAGGTAAGCTTTCACTCTCTGATGAGCAGTGAACTCAGAACCACTGAGTCACTCTCTCTCACACACACACACACACACACACACACACACACACGCACACACACACACACACGCATGCACACGACATCGAGTGTCCCCTACGGACTCATTGGCCAGCTGGAATTATATGCTGCATGTTATGAATTGAGCCATCAATAAATACAACAGAACACACAGCTCTCTTTCCCCCTATGTGATGATCTTGGTGCGTAGCCATAGTTACACACACACACACACGCGCACATACACACACGCACATGCACACACACACACTTGTGCTTGGCCTTGTCCCTGTCCAAACAGCCCTTCTATAGTGAGCAGCTCCAATGGAGTGGATCAGCTCCAGCTAAGACACCCTTTCACACTTCCTCCCTCCCTGCCTCCCTCCTGTGTGACCGCAGGGCCTTCCTTCCTTCCTCCTGACACAGAGGCCTGGGGGAGTCACGGGGGAGTCAGGATGGCCGGATGTGTCCTGATCAGACACACGAACGGACAAGACAAGACGGACTGTCAGACTGACAAGGAACAGACACGCGGACAGGAGGATACTGCCGCTACTGTGGACCTTGGGTTTGGTTTTCTCTTCCCATCCGGACCAGCGAGGAGAATGACTTCATTCCTGTTTTGATAGGTCGACAGGAAGATGGAGGGAGACGGAGGGCGGCGGGGCGTGCGGGCGACAGCGCGGAGAAGTATGCGGACACAAAAGGAAAAAAAACACGGGAGTCGGTCGGAGTCGGACACGATAATTAAGACGAGAGCTGGGCCGAAAAAAAAAGTTTTTTTCTTTACATCGCTTTTCGAGCAAGCGCCGGGTTGAGCAGGTGCACGGCCTGCACCTCGCACAGGAAGAGCCCCAGTCACCAGAAAGCAGCCTCACGTCTCGGCGTACAGCGGCGCTCTCCTCTGCAAGTTTCGCAGCACTTCTGAACGCCGTTCGTCTCCGGCGCGAGACAGCCATTTCCTCTGCCATTCTCTGGGGGTAGAAAAGAAAAGATCGCGAGTGGACGGAGGAGGAGAAGAGAGAAAGGCATTACAGCAAGAAGAAAAGAAGAGAGGGGGGGAATCATTATAGTAGCTATCTCTCTTCTGTCCCCCCCCCCTCCCTCCCTTTCTCTCATTTAGTTTTTTTTTTGGTTCTTGGAAGGGGTTTCACAGTGAGTGGCAGCTGCGCCCGGCGCTCTGCTGCTGTACAGTGTTCACGACTTCAGGGAAGTCAACCTCGCTGCACTCCATCCATCCACCCCCATTGAACTGCCAGCTTCGGGTAATCAATTCTGGGCCTTGTGCTGTCACTGCGGGCCTCCGCACACAGCAGCTGGCTGCAGGAAGACAAGCGCTCTTCCACAGTCTGTCCAAAGATCAGCTGCACCCAGCTGTCCGGCAGCAGCAGCAGCCCCACCATTCACAGCGCTGCTGCTGCTGCTGCTGCTGCTGCTGCTGCTGCTAGTGCTGCTGGTGGTGGAGGGAGCCCTCTTTCACCGGCCTCCGCTGCTGACGGCAGCCCCCTTTTTTCACTTCTTCCTTCCTAAATTTTCAACTGTACAGACACATCCGCCCCTTGAGCTGCGCAGCAGGCCTCGTATGTCTGTCTGGGCTCGCTTTCTGTCTTTCTCTTTCTTTCTTCCCCCGGTCAAATTGTCCATCTGTCTCTGCATTTACCGACTCCTCGTCCACTATTTTCATCTTGCTTTCTCTCTCCCCCGGCCTTTCTCCGCCTGTCTTCCATGCTGGGTCTTTAGATTAACTTTCCGTCTCTTTTTGCCCGTTGTAGCTTTTCTTTCTATTAGCTCCATCCGTGTCCCTTCTGTCTCTGTTCTGTGGTACCCATTCCTCTTTCCCCTCTTTGTTGGTTGCCATGTCTCAGTTTCTCCACTCCTTTCTCTTCAGTCCTGTCCCCTTTTTTCGCCACTCGCTCTTATTTCCGCACAATTTCCATCTCATTCTTTGTCACTCCGCTGCAATCTAAACTATGCCCCCCTCTCTTTTTTTTTTCTCCAAATGTCACAATACTGTATCTTTTCTTCACTCTTTTCTTTAGAGTAACTTCTTTTTCTGTCCCCCTTTCTGCTGTATTTTTTTCACAGGTGTCTGTAAGGCGGGGATTTACATTTTCTCAGGACAGGCAGCCCGTGGAGAGAGGCCTGCTGGCAGATCAAAGGCTCCGGCTGTAAAACGATCTGAAAGAGTCCGGCATTAGCATCCATCAGGGTACCTTGAAAGCTCCCTGATCAGCCGAGAGGGAAGCTGAGGGCCCCCCAAAGTGAAAGCCCAGTCTGGAGAGGGGTGATGGAGGGGTGGAGGGAGGGGAGAGAGAGAGAGGGAGAGAGAGGGAGGGAGAGAGAGAGGAGGAAGGGAGGAAAAGGGGAGGAAAATTCCCATAACAAACCGCGAATGTTATGATTTCTCTATTGGATTCATCCCTCATCTCATCTTCTCTGCTCGCTCTTTCTTTCTCTTTTTCTCACTCTCTCTTTTTAACCTCTTCTTAAACCGGCTCCATCTGTGCGCCATCTCCGCACAGCTCACCTCCACCACAGACTG
This sequence comes from Malacoctenus triangulatus, assembly GCA_032274725.1. Classification (NCBI taxonomy): domain Eukaryota; kingdom Metazoa; phylum Chordata; class Actinopteri; order Blenniiformes; family Labrisomidae; genus Malacoctenus; species Malacoctenus triangulatus. The sequence continues at coordinate 17,498,080 of JAUESE010000092.1, forward strand.
GCGACTCCACCCGGGTGTCGACGCGCCGACTCGTGTCTGATCCGTTATGAGAAGTCGGGGTGAAGGATGGAGAGAGGAAGGAAGGAAGGCAGAAGAGAAGAGAAAGGGAGGGGTTGTGTGTGGGAGGTGTTCAAACCCTGATTTGTTTCTTGTGTGAAGAAACTATTCACATTAGATAACTGTGAGAAAAAGAGAAACGATAACACTGTGAAGGGCTGCGTCTTCCTTTAGTTGAGCAATAAATGTGAAATATTAACGTGATGTGAAGACATGAGAATCAAGACCTGAAGTCCAATTGTAAGTTTGCATTCTTCAGGTTTCTATGACTGAATTCCCTTAAAGATCTCAGACTTTGACAAATGTCAAATCCACAAACTGACGAGTTTTACAGTTATAAAGACAACAATGTCGAATTTAAGTTGCTTCAATAACTCTTGAAGTTATTCACCACTGACACGAATACTGATCAGCATCTTGACCTCAAGACATTTTTCAAAGATTGTCTGAGAGTCACAGCCATTCGTCAACAAGGCTCGCTTTGTAATCTCCAGACAAAAGAGTCAAAGCTTCTCCAAAGCAGCGACCACATCCAAGTAGGTGGAGGTCTCAGTCCCCCAGGTTGAGGGTTCGATTCCCCATCTCATCACAGTGTCCTTGAGTGAGACTCTAAACCCATTTTTGCTCCCAGTGGTGTTGGTGAGTGCTCATGAATCTACGTCTTGGGTGTTTCCTTAAGTTTCAGGCCTCAGCCAGGGAGCAGGAGAAGCAGGTCGCTTCGTCCAATGAGTTCTCTTCGTGCGTTTTGTTGTCCAGCGTGAAGCCACGGGACGACATTGTGATGCTCGATCTCATTTTCTTCGGGAAGAATTTGCGCCCCGGCATTCAGGCGGATGTCGCTCGTGCGCGGATCGTCTTTCCTCGTGGCCCCTTCAGGAGGATCATGTGTCCGGCCACACTCGACAAATTTTTCAGGAGTGATTCGAGGAACGGGACAAAGGGTTCAAAGAGTGGACTCGGCCTTTTTCTTGAATTCCCCGGATCTCAATTCAATTGAGCGTTTGCAGGATGTGCTGGGAGAGATAATTGGCCACTGAATTCTTCCTGCTTCGTATGATGACCTGCAGAGATACCAAAGAAAAACTCTGTTGAACCAGATATTTGCAGTGATTTTCCAGCAGCATCATCGAAGCACAAGTTCTGTTTTCACTTATGGGGCTTTTCCATGAACACCGACTTCTACTTGACCCTTCTCGTGTTTTTTCCATTAGATGATAGTACCTGCATGTAGGTGCTTTTTTGGTGTGTACTCACCAGTGGTTTTAAGCGAGCTGATTAAGCTAAAATGTGATGTCAACAGTTTGGAGGCCACTGATTGGCCAGAGAGCAACATCGGCAGTCAGAAGCTTTCCAATGAAAATCTGCGAGCAGTAGATAAAGTAGCCTGTGGGACACTTCAATCCGAGAAACTCAGACTCTTTTATTTTGAAAGCTCTTGCTTTTACTTTGAAGTAAAAATGCACCCTTCCAGTCATGTCTGGCTTCACTGTAAAGTTCTGGTGAAGAAAAGATTGGAGAGGGGAGCCACTGTCGGCCGACATGTGTGAATGCATGAAGCATGTTGCAAAAAAAAAAAAAGCAGCAACCCACAATCACACACACACAAAGGAACTCCCCAAACACACACACACACACACACACATGCGCGTGCGCCGGGATTGTGCGCCTCAGCATGCAGCTTGCTGACATGTGTGGAGCCTCCTGCGTGCAGGGCCAGGGCTGCATGCCACTGTCTCAGCTCAGTAATGGATGTCCCGTTTGTTTTACACACACACACACGCTCGCACACACGCGCACACACACACACACACACACACAGCAACAGACAGACAGACAGATAGACAGACAGTGGCGGGGCTCAGCTCGGCCGTCCTGTCCACCCCGAGGATGAGTTCCTCCTCTGTTTAGGGAAAAGGATGTGATCTCACTCGTTAAAAATCCAACCTATGTCGCTTGCCACTCATGACTTAATCCAGGCTTCTCCTTTGTGCAAAAGCGCCCTCCCCTTCCCCTCTTCTCCTTTTACTTTCTCTTGCTCTCTGTGTCCCACTGTCTTTTCTGCTTGTCTGTCAGTCTTGCCTGTGTGTTTCTTTGCCGTCTCTACAAGCGTAAAAGTTCATGAATAACAGTCGGAGCCCCGTAACTTCAGGCGGACGTCATTTAACAGATATTTAGGCAATCAGACCCTGAGAAACACAGAAAATTGTTTGAGTTCCTTAAAAAAAATCAATGTTTTTGTTCATGGTTGCTCGTTTTATCAGTAATGGCACATTCACATCAGGTTATATTGAGGACTCCATTAGATCAGGTGGAGAATATCAAATAGTTTTACCCAGCTCTTAAAAAAGCAGATTAAAACGCTTGAAAACGCAATTCCAACAGCTGCTCGTTTGGGGCGCAATTGGCTGAAATGAGCCTGAAAAAGCATGAGGGAGTAAAAGAGTGGAGCTCTGTGATTGGGCGGGACTGAAGGCGGGGATATGAGAAGCTGAGTTCAGTCTCCATGGTGACACCGACGCACAGAGCGGCACGTTGCACAAGTTTTTGTGTCTTTGGTCCATCGTGTCCAGATGAGTTTTCCCGGCAGGCCCGGATTGAAGCAGAACCTCGAGAAAAAACAAACTTTTGTCGGTTTGAAGCGGACCAAGCAGCTCTGGTGTGGGTGAAGCATTCAGAGGAACACGTAGAAAGTGTAGACAAACTGGTTGGCACCCACGCTGACGCGCTGCCTTGTATCTGGTTCATGGCTCTTGCGCTGTGACTCACAAAGCAGGTGTTCAAACTTCAAAACATGGAGACTGCGGAACGCAACGCGCTCGCTTTGCATCCACTCTGTTCGTTGGTTCGAGGCGACTTCCTCCGAACAAGCTCGACATTGTCGCTCAGAGTCAATTTGTTAACCATTACCTCGGCCAATTCTCCATCGCAGCAACAGCGTGCTCCACAAAGGGCAAGTATGTACAGATTGACAAACAGCACACACCTAGTCGCAGAGGTGCATTCAGTTAGATACCTCAAATATGCCCAGCAATTTATTGTGTGTGCGTACTTTGGAGTTGGCGAGCGAGTGTTTGTGTGTGTGTACAAGCACTCGTACTGTACATGTTCAAACAAAATAAACGCCTGTAAACTCCCGCCAACTCCAGCAACAGATTGTGCATCTGTTACTGTTTTTCAAGTCGCTCCGCTGTATGTGGGACTGTTGTTGTGAGTGCAACATGTTGGTCCGGGCTTATAGGCCATAAAAATGCACTTTGAAGTTCACACAGACGGAGGCACGCCTCGATATTCTCATCACGCTTTAGGTCATTCACCCAGGAAGTTGATCCAAATAAGAGGCGCTCCTATAGTTGCAGTTACACAGTTTATAATCCGTGTTTTATCTGGTCAAGCTGGACAAAATGTTCCAGTTTGTTTGACTTATTGTTTCTTCGACGCTTGTTTTGTGTTGACCAGCTGTGCCAGCGCGCGTTCACATATAAGTCCTGTATTTTGTGATTGCGGGGGCCGCTCCCGTCGCTCAAACAGAGCGATTCCCCAGTCTCCCTCCAGCAGTTTCCCGAATCCTCGCTTCCCTTCACTGTCTCCCTCGTCGGGGGGTTTGTTCGGGCAGCTGTCTGCGTGCAGCGAGTCATTTTGGCACCTCATAACTCAAGACTCAAGCGCAGAATGAGAAGAAAGAGAAATTCGATATATTTTATTTCAGCGAAACGTGTTTGACTAACTTGACTGAGAGATTTTTTTTTTTTTTCCTTTCTTTTTTTCCTCAGTTTAACTGTTCCGCTTCGTTTCCCTGCTCTCGCTCCCGGGCCGTCACACGTGCTCTCAAAACCGTAACTCCGGAAACATTTTTAACATGCAGACAAACATAAAAAAGAAACTTCAAGAAGAATTTGAGCTGTGTGCTTATTTACTCGTCACCTTGTTCGCTCCGGGACTCAAACAGTACAACCCTCCGGTCATAAATTAGATTCGGCGTCTCATATTTTGGTGAAAAACAAACAACAATTTTGAATAACTGCCGGATACTTAAGAGCAAACCAAAAGGTTTAAAGGTCCAACGGTGGCTGGAGGGCATCTGTGAGGTTTGCAGGGGTCTGTGGAGATTCTGACCGGATCAAACTGTGCGAGTGAAAGGACAGGTGTCCAAGGAGTCGATGCCAGAAAGTAGTGACACACGAGGGTGGTGGGGTGTTGGGGGGGTTGATGCGGCACAACGCAATTACACTTGACATATTTAAAAGGCCCCAGCATTTGCATTACCTGAGGATATACTGGCTTTTCCAACTCGTAAAAATTCCACCGGACTAAAGCTGTCAGGGAATTTTCGCTGGGAGCTGCGCCGCCCCTGCGAAAGGTTTCTTCGATCCCAACATGACCCGGGAAACTGGAGCAACCAGATGTCTGCTCAGAGAAACTAAACTGTGTGGAAATACCCCCCCCCCCCCTCGAATTGCAACTGCCTCTGGGCGAACATGTACGATTTGTTAACATTAGCATTAGCATTTTTTCTTGGTTTCACTTCAGAGATAAAAGTACTGATTTGACGGAACATGTTTCGAGCACATTTCAGAGAGCATGACGTAACGGGGAGCGTTACCTCTTTTCAAAAACAGTTGATCCACTTCAACAGTTATTAGAGAGGTAATTACAAGTCTAAAATGCTCACGCAAATAAAAACAGGATAGAATGATTTCAGGATACTCAAAACCTTTTTTTTACTCTCAGCATTCACAGCATGTCTGATTTAACAGACATGCTGCCGGACTTTAAAATGAAGTACTGAAACGTAAAGCGATGCATGACTTTATGAGGCAGTTAGAGTAGGTTTTAAGTTATCAATCAACCATTATTGGTACATCCTTACTCTACGTAAGCAGGTAACTGACAGGATCCCAGATACCTGACATACAGGTGAAACCTTTGAGGGGTTTTTTCACCCCCAATCTTCTCAACAAAACTCAGATTTAAAATGTAGAAATACCTTAAAGCTATTAACAGTGGTTCAAGTAACAAAAGTATTTGGCTTTCCAACAGTACAAAAATCAGTCTCACTTACCAACATTACAAGTAATGCTCACACGTGCATTCACAGAACCTGCACTTCTCATTTTTTAGGGTTCTTTCTGTGATTTTTTCAGTAAAAGTTTTGAGGGAGGTATTTGAATCGGGGTTTTGCACTTGGTTCGGAATGAAGCACGAATGAAATGCGATAACATGCGTTAGAAGTGTTGGTGAAGGAAGTTATCAAACACATTGGAGCTTTACAGGGAAGACGAGCCAGAATATGGTGATAAAGCCAAACTCACTATTGTGGTGGGACGATAACAACAGCATCTTGTGGTAAATCAAACTGTTAGCAATCACTCCTCCCAGGAGAAGCCCAATCGATAATCGATGCTGTTTCGTGCGTCTGGGAAACACAATCGCCAGTGTTCCACATTGTTCGATTCGCTGTCACATCTCATGTGTTTGTACACAGTGTCACAGTTTTCACACAAGCAAATCTTCAGTAGATCAGGTCAAAAAAGAGTCGCAGAAGAAGCCAAACACATCGTGGCTATCAGCATGAGACAGAGTGACTGAGATTAGCATCAGCAACGTGACTACTGCAAATTAAAGTGGAGGTTTTTATATCCCAAAGTAATGAGAAAAAAAAAATCACATTACTGGAACAAGTTATTCGGTTATATAACATTATGTTTTTTTCCCAGGAGTTGCTGACAGGAAAAAGAGCTTCTTTCTGAGAAAACAGAGTGTTTCCCTCATCTTTGTTATTACATACCTCTATGCCATTTTTGCTATCAGTTGTGAGAGTGCTGTTGACCACACAACGGGCCCTCATCGGCGCGCACACATTCGGCACAGGAATGTCTCTCACATCAGCCTTATCAGGTGTTTTGTCTGTTCTGTCTGGGGGGCATCCGAAAAAGGGCTTTGGCGTTACGGCCGATAGGCTTTTCGGTATATCTTTACTCATCCCCCTTCTCATCCTGTATCATTCCATCCTTCCCCGTCACACCCCCGGACCCCCTACTCTCAGGATCTTTGTTTGTTTACCTTTTTCACACCAGCATGCAGCATTTGAGCAATTTCCTTTCTTTTTAAGTCAACCTACATGCACGTTTTTATTTTTTTGGAGTCACACGATGCTTCTGAAGAGCCCTGTCATTGCGTTGAAACTTTTCTTGATGATTCTCAGATTGTTATTGGCTTCAGTTCTTTAAAACAAGCCACAGGCGAGCTGGTACCTTGCCGCCCTGTTCCCAGGCCTACCTCCTGCAGCACCCTGACCTCTAACTACCGATTGATTTATCCCCGATTGTTAGGAGGCCTCCGGAGCTGCGTCTCGATTGGCTCCATATGAGAACGGTGCCGAGAGGTCATCTATAACAATCATTTTCAGTGGCTCATTATTCCCGGGCCAAACAACCCAAAGACCCAATTTCCTACCACACTGTTCATAAAAGTGACAGATGGCAGAAACCTGGAAAAGCTTTCCTATAATCGTTAGCCTGCTGAAGTGCGACATACAATGCTCTTTAGTATGGCGGAGGCTGGACTCTGTTCCCTCTCTCCCTCTCTCTCCCTCGCTCTTTCTCTCCTTCTCTCTTTCTTTTCGTCTCACCCACTTCTTCCAGCTTCTCTGTCCTGTTCATTTTTTCCAAGGTGAAGAATGTGAAGGAGGAGAACACAGTGTGTTTAATAGCTTTAGGCCATATTCCACCCAGTTCAGCCTTCCTCCTCCTCTTATAGCCCACAACGTGGATCCAACGCTCAGTAGTGCGTCCCCCCCACCCCCCCACCCCCACGCTACCTTAACGTGGGACCGAGAGTCACCGAGACAGACGGGGGTTGGGGGGGGGGGGCGAGGACAAGATCCCCTTTCATCCCGCAGACCTGTCACTCTCTGGTATTCGGGGGGTCATCCAGTCACTTGAGCGAGTCTGCAGCCCTCCACGGGCCGCCTGTGAGGGTCTTTTCTTGCTGGGGAAGTGCCTGTGTGTGATAAATGTGTGGCTTGGAACAACAGCTGAGACGAGGACTTGGCTCGGCCTTCCCCGCTGCCTGTTTCAGACACAAGTGTGGTTTCCTCATATCTTGGCTCTTTGTCATGAATGACCTCTTTCATTTTTTTCCCAACCTCCAATCAAACTCCTCCACTCAGCATTTAAGAGAAAAATAACCTTTTTTGTTTTTTCTTCTTCTTCTTCTCTTTCTTACATTTGTTTCCACTTCCCACTGAGACGTTTGGGTCGTATCAGAAGGCTGTGTTGGTTTTTTCTCAGGACTGCGTGGGGTGGTGGGCGGGCAGATTGAAGGTTTTAAAGATGTTTAAACCATCCTCCCTCTTCCCAGCGATATTTTTTCAATGACTAAAACCTTAAAGCCTCCCTCTCACACACCCACTCGCTGACTGCGCTCCCTTGTCTTCGGCTCCTACATCTTGTATCCACACTTTTTTCTTCGAGTGTTTCAGCTGCTGCGCTCCCAAAACACAACAACAACAAAAAAATGTCACAAACTTGTATCGTGACACAAAACTGTCAGCTCCTCCGTGTAAACTTGGTAACCCGGAGCGTTGTGCCATTTCCAGATCTTTCAGCGAGAATAAATCAACCCCCCCCCTCTTCTCGGTAGTCGACTCACTTGAACCACTTGCAGATTTACCTTCAGTCAGTTCATTCATCGTAGTGCCACTTCAACCGCCGATTCATCTTATAAAAATAGGGGGCCTAACCCCCATCTCCCTCAACCATCTTTCATCCTGGTTTTGTGGCCCTCCCATATGTGCCTCTAATCTCTCCCTTGTGTCTCTGAAATGTCAGTGCCGAGGAGCGAACATGTACTTGCTCGCTATGGATTTCCCATGGAATGCACCATTTTCGGTTCAGCCTGCGTACGTTGCCTGTTTTGATAGGCGGTGATTATGGAGTATTTGTTTTCCTACTGGGTGTGGGAACCCAACCTGTTGGTACACTACCACCGCGAGGTGGGTTCGCTGTTTCCCTCTGAAGTTTGTGAGTCACACATGATGCACACAAACACACTCTGACAATTAGATTAGACAGGCTTAGCTCGTATCTGTAACTAACATTTAGGGATCAAACCAGACGGCACTTTGGGGGTTTTTTTATTGACAGTGGAAAATAAAAGGAGTCGAGTGGACCGTTCGAAAAAATAAAGCACCTGTGTCGAAAATCCTGGAAAGTTTTTCGCAGGAAGTTCACGACTGTCTTCGTTTTGATCGTGCGCGCGGGTTCGGGTTTTTATGCAGGTTCTGTTTGCATGCACGAGCGCGCACGTATGTCCATGCATGTGTGTCCACGAGGGAGTCAGGGTGTGCATGCCTTTTCCTGTTTGTTTGTGTTTGAGAGAGGAGAGCCCTTGCAAGTCACAGAGGTTAAGCCCTAACTATCTGGCTCATTGGTGAATGGTGGAGGTCTGGGATTGGGGCTTAGTGGAGGAGGGGTCAAAACAACGGGGAGAGTGAATGATGGAGGGAGGGGGAAAAAAGGGAGGCCCCTGCGAGACAATTCCCCTGACGTTGGGTCATTCACAGACACAGGAAATGCTTGACCTCACACCCTGAGAAATGTCTACAGCGGCCCACTTGTGTTAAAGGTGTAATTGGGCATAATTAGAAACTGGCAGAGAGAGAGAGGGAGAGAGAAATGTAGATGGTCCTGCGGCCCCCACATGCCTTCCCTCCCCATGCCTGCCTTCGTCTGGCAGGCTGCGACTCACCGGAGCCAGGCCGCGCAGATTTACAGCAAACGCCGTCTCCAAACAAGCAAAGAAAAACTTCATAACAACAAGGATCCTTTCAGCCTCACCTGCTTATTTTCAGCTCGCTGCAGGAAACGGCCTCAGTCGCAGGCTCTCTTTTTTTTTTTTTCCCCACTCTGTGATCGCCAAGGTCAGCCCGACACATCGCGGTTCTATTCTCACGCCTCGGAAAAAGATATAGGAAAATCAATTAGGCGGCTTTAAAGTGGGGATGAGAAACATGTTTGCGATAAAGAAGAGTTAACCACCCCAGCAGAAATTAGCTCTGCGTTCTGACCTTTCACCTTGACATCGGCTTCAATTCCTCCTTTGTCCCGGGCCTGCAGTTCACAGGAGGAGCAACCTCAGGTGGCGCGCCAGCGTTTCCTCACCGCTTCTCCCCCACCACGACCCCCCCCTCCGGGCCCCATTTCTTCCTGTTGATACCCTCCCTCGTTCATGACTTTCCTCTGCTGCTTCTTCTTCTTCTTCCTCGGCTCTCAATCTTGTGATGCCGAATTCCCCCCGCGTGGAACATGTATGTGAAACACAGACGTCTGACGTGAACTCATCAAACAGCCAGCTGCTTCCTTTCAGAGCCGGGCGCAGGAATGCACTTTCATTTAGGGTCTTCATTCATAAGAAATAAACCGTCCACCCGCATGCTGGGGTGGCAGTGAGAACCGGCCGTAGACGTGACGGGAGGTTGAGTAGCTGGAACGACGGGAACGGTGTGGAAG
>JAUESE010000092.1:17751996-17762005 GCA_032274725.1 Malacoctenus triangulatus
ACGCGCTCACGCACGCACACAATAATGGCCGACCACACGTGTGTGTGTGTGTGCGCACCTGTGCAGCTTCATATGTCTGCGCGGACCGTTTTTCCAGCGAAAGGAAGCCGTCTGTTGTGCTTTTGTGATTAAAAATGTAGGAAAAAAGGCTATTTCTGGCTCTGCTGTGTCAGAGCGCTGCAGGAGTTCAGGCCTGTCTGATGTGTGTTCGAACGCTCGCTGCACGTCAGATCTAGAAATGGAGAAAAAAAACAGCAGGTTCACGTTAACCCTGCTGACAATTTGCATGTGCGGGCCCGTCAGTCAGAGCGACGACGAGCTCGTCTGACGCTGCTGAAGCTGCAAGTGTTTTCACGCGGTTACTCAGAGGGAGGGACAATCGGGGAAACAAACAAGAGACGTGCTCGAGATCAAGATGAGGAAACTGAACTCAACCTTGAATGCGGTCTGTCCTTAGTGTGGACAGAGAGATCGGGGAGTCTGAAGGTGTCCTGACCCAGTTTTTTTTTACGAGGTCTGAATCACCCAGGTGTGCGGCCACAGCTGGTGACCCGGACAGGAAGCGTCCTCCTGTTTGTAGGTCAGCAGCTCCGTTTTATCGGATGCTGGACCTCAAGGAAGTCCTCACAGCAGCATCAGCTGGGCAACTTTCTCCTTTTTTTTGACCAAAAAGCTCCCTAACTTTGTATAGACAAAAAAATAGACAAAACCTTTCAGCAAATTATATAATTCCCCAAAAAACAAATCAGGGATAAAATGTTCAATATTTATCTTTCCCTCTTTGCAACAATGAAATCGAGGGCCGTACTGAACCTCCTGGTGGGCCTGTTTGATTCCCTGGACCATATGTTTAACACCCCTTTTTTTAAACAGTTCTGGGAGACATTTTACTGAGTGTTTGAGCAAATAAAAGAGTAAAATCCAACACCTGATACCTGCTGAGCATCTCTGCTTGAGAGTAAACCCCTCACCAGGACCTGCTGTTGCAGTAGTTGTATCATTGTACGATGTTGAATCCAGATACGTTAAGATTCCTATTAAAAAGATTGACGTGCCGATTCGTCTTACAACTGTGCTGAGCCTCAGTTACCAAGCAGAAGAAATCCTCTCCTTCAGAACTCGACCTGCAGCTACAACGGTGGTTTTCAAAGCTTGTTTTTCGAGCTCTCTCTCTCTCTCCTCTTCGGTTCTCCCATGAAGTTCAGGCACTTTGCATAATATTTGGAGTGCACCCGCACAGGCCAGCGAGCCTGTCACACAGTCCCAGACTCGTCAGCTTGTCGCTGCGAGGATCTCGGCCCCAGACGGCTCCTGAAAGCGCCAAAAGCGTTTAATGACACTCTTGAGTTGCCCATTTGGGGGATGAGCGTCATGGTGGAATTAGCAGCCAAATCGTTTGGATCCGTCACATTGCTTTCACGCTGCAGTAGAGCAAAAAAAAACGCCCCCCTCCCCCAAAAAACACCCATTCAGCTCAGTCTAACTTAGATTTTCCATCACAGCAAGTATGGCAATGAGTTTATTGATAGTATTTGAGCAGGAACACCAAGTCGTGCTGAGCGGACACACTGTTTGGTGTGTGACAGCTTTGTTGATTTGGAATCACGGCAACTTTTTGCGAGCGATCGCAAAATCCTGCAGACGGCGACGCAGTTTTGTTGCGTCCGTTTGACTCGGCTGGCTGTTTGTGATCTGTTGTTCGCAGGCAGAACGAAGTGCTGTGGAGGGAGGTGGTGTCACTGAGGCAGAACCACACGCAACAGCAGAAAGTCATGAACAAGGTCGGTATTCTGGTTTTAATGAAGCACCAATGAGAATTCAGACGCTTCAACTCACTTCAGACATTTATTCATTTTAAGGCATTTTATATTGGAAGAAGTCTGAAAAGCTAAAAAAAAACACAAAACATCTGTTTTTATTTTTGAATTATGATGCGAATGCTAGCAGCTATATTAAACTGTATCTTTTAAGTTAACTCCTTTGCTTATGTAAATATTGACACTTTTGTTGACACAATGTCAAATAGAAAACCCTGGGCTATCTTCAACTCTCATGCTAACTTTAGATGCTAAGTTGTTTTTTTATGTTTACTTTTGTAATCATGCTAACTTCAACATTTAGTTGTCATGCCATTGCTAGCCACAATATCAGCATTAGCTTCCAAGCTAACTCTAATGCTAATGGTAACTATAGTGGTTGTCTTTAATTCAGTCCTCAAGCTAGCATTAGCCTCTATGATAAAGTGACCCCGTTTTCTAACGTTAGCTCTCATGCTAGCTGCAGCTTCTATGCTAATGTTAAAGTGCCTGACTCTTGACCTCGTGTAAAATTAGCTAACATTTGCTAACTTTAGCACTTGTGGTAATTTTAGCTGTTGATATAATATCAGTTTATATAATTTTTTTTCAAGTTTGTTAGTTCATTTTGTTCTTTTAAAACTGCCGCTTATAATTCCCTCGATGTCCAAAGGATGATATCAAGTCCGAAAGCTTATTCCCCCTGTGTGTGTGTGTGTGTGTGTGTGTGTGTGTGTGTGTGAGAGACACTAAGTGAGGATGCTGATTCACGCTGTGCTTTTTCTCTCATCGCCAGCTGATTCAGTTTCTGTTCAGCCAGATGCAGTCCAACACTCCCAGCACAGTGGGCCTGAAGCGAAAGCTGTGAGTGCACACACACACACACACACACACACACACACACACACACACACACACACACACACACACACACGCAGCAGAGCAATCAACAAAAGTGAGACAAACAGCGCTGCAGTGGGGCAGAGGGAAGGGCTGGCTCAGCTGACAAACTGAACAATCTAACTCAACAAGAGCCGTGTGAATGGAGACAAGTGCTGAATCAGTCAGACACACACACACACACTCACACACACATTCACACATACAGTGAGGGCCGGAGCAGAGTGCGTGACCCTGCTGCAGCCTGTGTGTGTAAAGTGCTGGCTCAGCTTAGTTGCGGAGAGTGAACACGGCCGGCAGGAGAAAGGAAAACCACGCTGGAACGGGAACGTGCCAAAGAAACGCGTCTTTCTGGGTCACGAGTGAAGATGTCACCAGGGATGAGCAATCAGGGAGGGCCGGTCCTCGTGAAAAACGACAAACGCAGCATCAAACAATGACTCAAACCTTTTACCAGTCTGCTGAGTTGTGATTCAGGGAAAATTTCTCAATGATTTCAATCATTTTATGAGTAAAACTGGTAAACTTGCATATTTTGTAGTTAAATCGTGTAAAAACAGAGAAAGTTACACAACTCTGAGTTTAGCTTCGCTTTAGAATGGATCATCCCAAACAAACTAGGTTGAACCATTTGGCTATTTTAACGTTCAGCTACTTTTTTAATTGTGTGACATTTAGTACCTCTACTGAACTGTAGGGGCCAGTGCTGAGCATGTGAGCTTTTTTATGTAAATTAGGCATGTTAACCCCCTGCAATTGATATTTTCATGCATTTTGAGTGTGTGAATTATGAAAATGATTGTAGATTGATGATGTTCACCATGGTCACCACAAAGTTTCCAGAAAATTATTCGTGACTCCGTTTCTCTGTAAAATATCTCAAGGTGTTTCAAATTCCCGACAAACTTTTGAGCCATTGTCGTGACTCAGCCGGTTCATTATTCTTCACAATAAGTGTCTGACACATCGCAACAGATCTCCAGTGTGAAAAGGCAAAAAAATGTCACACAAAGTTTTCAACTGAAACATTGAGAAACTGGATAAATTCTGTAGTTTAGTTTCATCAGCAGCTTCTATTTTCTTGGAATAAAGCAGAGGTGCTCACTTTCTTTACAGTGAAGCCAAACGCTCACAGAAATGCACACATACCCACCAGCATACAGAGGCAGAAACCTTCAAAATAAAATACCTCGGTCTACTCTGGAGTATAGAAAAAGACTTTTCTACGAGTTTTATGCAACTCAATTTCTGACCACCTGAGAGCAGGTGAAGCCACGCCCCCTTCTTGCTCCCCCTTTGTGGGTCCTGCACACCATGATAGCGTACTGATGCACAGTGAACAGCTGAAATACACCAACATACTTTAACATGTTCTGATGCATAAACAACTCTCTGCTGAACCTGCTTATCGGTCTTCAGTCAATCACCATTTGGTTGTACTGTTGTTTTAATACACATGAATACAAATTAAAGGGTTTTTACAGATAGTTCATATCAAGTATTGTTAGTTTTGAGCTGTTTTTGGCATAAATTTTGAGGTTTATGAGAGAGATATTTATAATTAGTAAAAAATGTCACCTTTTGACTGTAATAAATCTCCTGTAATTGTTGTTTTCTTGTTGCATTTTTGCCTCTTAAGATAATTCTACATGATTATCCTTCTCTGGTCGCTGTAATATCTGTTGTCATGAGGTTTGAAGATGCCAGATCCTCGCCTTTTTTCTGTTGACTGACTGAACACTCCCCCCCGCCCCCCCCACAGACCCCTCATGCTGGACGACGGCTCCCCCAGCCCTCCTGCCTCCAAGTTCAGCCATAGCCACCCGATGGAGTCCATGCACGAGCCCTTCTACATCCAGTCGGTGAGCGAAAAGCGTCCCACTCAATCCTCCCCAAACCCAGCGTGAGGGTCTTTAAATAAACCGGACGTTTCATCTGGAGTCTGTTCTGAAGGTTCCTGCTCCTGCCAAGTTATTTTTGGCTCTTTTCTCTCAGCGACTCTTTCTCCTGAGATCTGTTATCGGGTGAACGTCTGTGCCTCCGCTGACCTTCCACGATGCAGCTACGTGCCGTAAACATCACCGACCGGCCGAGCTCTCGGCCGAGCACTCGGCCCCCTTTTTATGGCTCTGAATTCATCTTTATAGCCAGTCGATTTAGGACGCAACTTTGTGAACGCTGTCGTATCCGCATCGATTTGAATGTAAACGCCATGCCCCCTTAAGACATTACATCACACTAAGTGTATTCCTGCACATAAATCTCCTTTAACGCACGTCCTCCAGATGTTTTCTCTGTATCAACACTAGAGGGAAGCAGTGTGCAGTGACAGATGTGCTCCGGATCACTTTATGTGAGACTGAAGCCTCAGTTTGAAGCTCGTCAGATGACGAACTCGAACTGAAATTGATTCAATATCGATTTTAATCCAATTTTAGGAAATAGTTTTATCCTGATTGGCACTAAAGTAGTCAGAATTGACTAGTTTCATTTAAATAAGCAGCAACAGTTTGATCAGACTCCTCATTAAATCTGCATGTTTATCAGAGTGCAACATTTCTGCACATTTTCTGACCAAAAATACAGTTTTACAACAAAGCAATAAATTACCTTCCTACATTCACAGGCTGTTGAATCCAACTTCTTTCCATTTCTATAGTTGGTGTTTCTTAATCTTTATGGTGGCATGAGACAAATCTGGTAACTCCTCTCACACCTCAGCCCTCCAGTGACACAGCTTCCTGCTCCACGGGTGGACTGACGGGAGGACCAATCATATCAGACGTTACTGACATGTCTCAGGCCAGCATGGCGCTTCAGATGCAGCCCGATGAGACCAGGTGAGACGGAAGAGTCCACATCATCTCGGTATGCGCATTCCTGCCCCCAACAGCGAGGTGAACTCCTCCCCCTTCTGCTCCCAGGGAGAAGTGCATGATGCTTATCAAAGAAGAGCCCGTGAGTCCCGGCGTGAGGGGAGGGGGCAAGGGAGGCGGCGTGGGAGGTGGGGGGGAGGCGGTGGCGCTGACCTCCTCCTGCGAGGTGTGCTCCTCCGAACCCCCGGTGCTTCCCGTCGCGATGGTCCAGTCGGTCCTGGAGGGGAGGGGCTCGGTGGCGTCCGTGATGGAGAGGAGGAGCAAGAGGCCTGCACTGGACAGGTAGGAGCTCATCGGGGGGGTGGGGGGGGGGGGCACAACGGTGACACATCGTCACAGTTTATTGGGTTGTTGATGGAATAACTCAAAGAGTCTTTGGAGGATTTGGGTGAAATTTAAAGAAATGATAAAAGGTGACGTAAAGAACAAGTGATTCAATTTTGGTGGTGATCTGGTTGTCCAGTGAGCCAAAATGATGAAAAAACTCATTTATGTTAAGTACTTAAAGAGTTTATCCTGTTTTGTAGTATGAGCCAATCAGAAGCCCCCTTTGTTGCCTTATGCAGCTGGGCTCCTTTTAATTTCCTGCTAACAGCCTAGCAAGTAGACTAGCATGTAGCAATAGCAGGAAATGCCCACGTGGTGCGGTGGAGGTATGCACTCTACCGAGTGCTCGCCAGTGTTAATGGATGCAGGAATATCAGAGTCTGTTGTGATGTTTGCACCAAAACAAAAGTGTATGCTGCAATACAGTGCAATACGTGTGTGTGTGTGTGTGTGTGTGTGTGTGTGTGTGTGTGTGTAGAGTGGAGGTTTCAGACACGGTGGAGAACGTGGACATGAGCCTGGAGGAGCTGCAGCAGCTGCTGCTCAGGAGCCATCAGCAGAGCACAGTGGAGGCCGGGGCCGGCGCTGTCATGGACGTCAGTGTTTCTGCCTGCGTTTTATACACTCACACACACATACAGACGTGTTATGTTGTCTCCGTGTTTGTAGAGAACCGAGTACTGACCTGAACGGCTTGGACGCCGCTCTTCTCTGTCCGCAGCCTTTCAGTCTGAGCCTGCCGCTGACCGAGTGGAACTTCACCGAGATGGAGTCCAACCTCAAATCGGTGAGTCCAATCAGCGCAAACACACAGGAGCTTCACATAAAGTGTCAGTGCAGTCCTGTACGACCACACGATGCCTGAGAATTACACTGCTGATACGAGTGGTGATAGGTCATCGTCGTAATCACTGGTGTTAGAGTGGTCAATGATCTGCACGCCTCACTTCCTCAAATTGAGTCTCGAATCGATGCACAACTCAGAAAGGGTGGCAATGTAGGTGTCCATTCAGGTTGCAGGCGTGGCTCTTGCTCTACCAATCACCTCTTTAGCCCCGCCTCTGCTGGGACAAATATGTCGAATCTATCAATTCAAATATCAATTTACAGATAAAAAATCTATCTTTTTTTCTGTCAGCATGGACAGATGGAGTTTGGAAGTTGTGTATTTGTACTGTTTCCTGTTTGAGTTGTCATTTTGTTGGATTTTTGCCATAATTTATTACAGTATTTGGAAAAACAGAGGTGGGAAAAAAAGAAGCGACCATTTTGAGATAAAAATAAAGGGAAGAGACGTGATTTATTGGTCTTGTCTGTTAGAAGTGTGCAATCACTGATCGATATACCAGCCCAATACCAATCTGTCTTAGTGTATTTCTTGTTCAATTTTCTCCCCAGTTAGCTGTGAATGGAGCGGCTGGCGAGGGCGTGACATCAGCCTCGCCGCGCCGTAGAGCTCCGATAGTTCATGTAATTCAGTTTGCAGCTCCTCTCTCACCTCCAGCAGCTGCAGTCAGACAGCACATTAATACAGCCCACCTCTCCCGAAATAAAAAAAACCCTCGCATCTGCATTTTTTCTTTCCCAGAGATCGACTCCGAGAGAAGTCATTTATAAACCTGAAGCCATAAAACGATGACGGATGCTGTTTACAATCAGCCGAGGCTTGTTTGCCTGAAAGGGAGAATGGAAAACTTGCCCCCCGGTGTTGACCCCCGCATGCTAAACAGCGGCGCCGCTCCTCGCCGCTCCTCGCTAACGACGCCGTTACGACATGAAACGCGGCGTTGCGAGACGCGGCGGATGCGCTCGGCTGCGCCGCGCGTCTTCAACCGTCGCCTAATGAGAGCGCCTTTTAGCTTCCTGTGTCGCTTCGCGCGTGAAGGACTCGGAGTGAAACACCTGCCTCAAAGGGAAGAAAAAAAAAACAGTGGCCACAGACAGCAAACCTCCCCGAGCTTTTATGTTTCGGCTTTCTCAAAACCAGCATTTTTTTCACCGATGCTCTGCGGGGGGGCGGGGTTTCCGGGGGGGAGGGGGGGGGGAGGGCTTGTGGGTAGGCGGGCTGCCTACCCAGGAAGCCTTGTGTGGTTTTAAACCGGGCTTTCACAGGAATCAGGTCCCAGACGTCGCTCTGCTCGTGTTTGAAAAGCTGTGACAGGACGAGTACAGCCATTAACTTTCAAATACTGATACGCGATTAATTGTGATTAATCACAGAACCCTGAATTAACTTTGAGGCCTTTCCAAACGAGGCCTGGAAGAGGAGTGAAAACTCATCTTGTGAGTGTATTTTTATACTCTCACACTTATGTTTAACTCGCAACAAGCAAATTCTTGTTGCTTTTTGACTGCACGTGCCTGTAGCGATGGGGGCGGGGCTTAGATTTGGCCACGCCCCCACTTGTTTCCTTGCTTCTGCTGTATTTCAAACGAACTGCAAACAAGGGAAACTTTCATGACTTCATGTAAAAACATAAATGATGTCACACTTATTGACAAAAACAGCTTGATTGGAATTAGTGACCATTTTTTGTTTGTTTTTTACAGAGCAGTTGTTTTTACTTCTGTCGATATTTCAGCTGTGCCTCGTTTAAGAGAAGATCAGAGTTTATCAACAGCTCTTGCCTACGTAAGAAGTAATTGCCACCCTCCTTTCAGAGCTGCACTTATCCTCCTCAAAGCCACATTATGTGTCGCTCGGTGTGATATAAACGAGCTGATTTCTCCTCCGACTCTGTTTGGTTTTGTTTGAGCAGCTGACAGTCAATACTGCTCCCAGTAATTAGAGAGTGCTGCTGGGGATTTTTTTCCACTTTCACTCGCAGCCTGCGAGCGCCCTGTTTTGCATCATGTTCGGCTAATTCACCGACGTTCACTCGCGTTTTCAGGAGCCTCCGCTCCACTCCAGCGTCGGATTTTGTTTTTTTTTTTCTCTCGATGTTTCGGATGATGGATTCGTTCCACCTCTATCGAACTCTCCCCGTTTCTGGTGACACCGAGGACGGCTGCAGAGATTACTCGGCCCTCGCGCGGCTGTGTGTTAGCTCGCCTAATAGGCTGGTGATTATTAGGGGTGTTAGCGGCTGTTGGCTCGTCCGATTGTGCAAGCGCACGATTATTGATTATTGAAAACAACTGGGAGGCTGAGAGCTCAGTAAGGACTTGATGTTACTGCTCATTAGATGGCTTTAGCTGCCTGTGAAAGTGGAGTTTTTGCAATAAAGAAGGCCTCGGCTTTAACGATTTCGTTTGGTAGATAAAACCAGACGAATGTGTCGAGATGATGTGTTACTTCTCGTCAGAGTCCTGCACGGGTCCAATTTTCAAGGTCCGCAGCCCGACCCGTAACCCGGATGTAAAGTCATCATTTTGGGTCATATTGTCTGAATATTGAACAGCGTATTGCCACAGTTAAGATGCCAGTGAGCAAACACCTGAATGAGGCAGCTCTTCCAATAAAAGCCTGACTTCAGTCCTGAACCATCAACCTTCTGTGTTCTTCTCCCAGATGACTGTAAAACCACTCGTTTGTTATGTTGAATGCTTTTGAACTTTTACTCTCTTAAAGGGAACTTTACATGTGGAACAGTAGACTGACTTGCTATCCAGACTTGAGCGACGTTCAGCAGTTACGAGCCGTAACGTGTTTTAGAATCCATCGAGGAGAAAAGTAATCCATCAGGGAAACTACTGTAATGTTGGATCACTTCAGGAACATTACAAAGTGACAGGTTTATGCTCTTGTTTCTCAAATACCTAAATAATTATCAACTGTTGTGCATGTTAGACGGTGGCAGCCCTTTTGATTCTCCCGGCCAAACACAAGTTGTGTAATTAGATGGTGAAACACGTTTGATCAGCTGAACCGATGACTGTTGCAAAAGAGTGGAAGCGATCCTTAGAGAGTAAATATTTGATATATTATATATTATTTTTGATCTGTCTAAAATCTGCGACCCGACCTGCATGTTATTTTTCCCACCCAGATCTGAACCCAAGAAAAAAATTTAAAAAAAAACACCTGCAAATGAGCTGTTTTTGCAACCCAGTGCAGGACTCTGCTTCTCCTGTACATCCAATTTAAATACTCTTATTTTTTCGGTGATG
>JAUESE010000093.1:15518-26220 GCA_032274725.1 Malacoctenus triangulatus
CACACACACACACACACACACACACACACACACACACACACACACACACACACACACACACACACACAGAGTACATGCGCGCGCTCTCCTTTTGCCCTGAAAGCTCTCAGATGTTCTCAATATCAGCCTCTGGCCTGCGCTGGAGGAACAAGAGCAATTAGAGGGGAATTTCATGCAATCACAGTAGAACAATATACACAGCAGGTTCCCGTCCATCCAACTGTTGCACGGGTGTTGCCCAATGTTTTAACAGCCTGCCCAGAAACCGGCAACTAGGAGCAAGAAGAAGAAGAAGAAGAAGCTGCTTCCTTCTTCTTCTTCTTTTTTTTTTTTTCTCCAAAAACGTTGGCAAGCAGCTGCAACGCTTCTCGCTCGGTGTGTTTCATCTGCTCGCCCTTCTCTTGCATGCTAAGTTGCTGGCTGCTGCGAGCCCACGTCGAATTATTCTGTTACTCTGGCGCGCGTGTACGTGCGTTCCCTCCCCCGACAAAAAAAACAAACTCCTCCGGCCGGCGAGGAGTCTTGATGGGGCGACACGGTGCCCATCGGCCCACCATCTGCGCCCCACCCACTCATTGCAACCCATCACCCTACCTCGGCCCCCCCCCCCCCCTCCCCTCACCTCCCCTTCCAACACCCCCCCCTCTGAGTCTCCAGGAAGACACTGGGATGTACAATACACTCTATGTGTGTGTGTGTGTTTGTGTGTGTGTATGTGTGTGTGTGTGTGTGTGTGTGTGTGTGTGTGTGCGTGCGTATGTGTGCGCAGTATCTCTGAGCCTGTTTTTGACTTGGAGCCCAGTTTCTGTGCTGAGCTGCAACCAGCTTTTCTCCTCATACAATCCTTTTCACAGGATGTGAAGACACCAGTGCGCGTTCCAACACACACAAACACACACACACACACATACACACACCTGCGCTACGCGACGCATGCAGGTGCCGCCGTTGTTCTATCACCCCGCTCAGTAGATAATGCGAGAGGAGACAGAGTACAATGTGACATTTCTCACCCCTGCCGTACAAAATGTTCCCGTTTCGCTGTCTTTTTCCTTTCCTCTGAGACGTGGATTTCTTTTTTACGACTTCGAACCGGAGTATTTTGAAACCCCCTTGTAAACTTTTATGTGTCACATTAAGCAGCGAAACTCCCCTGCAGTTAATTTTGGGCCCTTGCGAGCACATTTAACCAACCTGGGAGAGCAGGAAAGTCACCGGGAGCACCGGAGTCCTCGGCTGTGTTATACATTGAAAGATGTGTATCAAGGTGTCGGAATCGTAGAAGTTTATGTGTGATATTTACTTCTGATTTTCCTCATTCCAGCAGTTGATTAAGACAAAAAAAAACATTGTGTGTGGCCTTCAAATGTTTGTACAGAAATACTCAATAGGCAGTGATCGGTCATGTGTAACCTTACTTTTCTCTGCTGGTTTCTGTTGCAATCCGCCCCCCACGGGAGGGTCTAATGTTGGATGGATACAGTTCTATTGCTCCCAAAGCTGCCCAAACACACCCATTTCTCTCCTTCACAATAAGAGCGTTTTGTTTTGCAATGTGAGACACTTGCAAATCTATTTTGTCATGACCCAGGAATGGACAAGAGAGAGCAAGAATCTGCAGGGTTGTGAGGAACTGGAACCGCCTATTCATCCGAAGACTTCTGCTCCAGCTGCGGATCATTAAGAACACATAAACACTGAACCAAAAAAAAACCCAACAACAAAAAAACGTCTCACTCTGGCTTATTAAGTGACACCCTCTTCATCCTGAGTCTCGGCGGGAGAGCCTTCGGAGAGAGCGACGTGCCTCCAGAAGCGGCGCGGCACAAAGGTGAACCAGCGATGTTTGTGATTAATTATCAGATTATGCAAAGGGTAATTAAAATATCTGTCAATATTTACTGGGCCATATGCCATGGGCGCTTCCGCAGCCCCTGAATCGCCCGTGAATTCTAATAGCCCGAACCAGGGGGGTGAGGCGCGCCCTTTGGCAGGTATCTCCCTAATGCTCTTAACCATCTGTCGTTGCTCAGCCCACTGCCACACTAACATAATGTTTTGTTTATGATAACAGTGTTAATTCAACACAGGCTTAGGTGCAAAGTGGCACAGTTGAGCTTTAGCACCATTTATTCCACAATATTTGCATTTGGCTGCGTGCCTGCCCGGCAGCGCACCTCCTCCTCCCTCCTCCTCCTCCTCCTCTCCTCTTCCTCTCCTCCTCTCTCTCTCCCTCAATCCACGGAAGATGACAAGCAGCGAACAATGCGACTCCAAACCGGGCTTAGCGGCATATTCTTCAGCGCCGTGCGTTTGGGTTTTGTTCCGAGTTGCTATTTATGTGTGGATTACCACTTGCTCCGAGCATCACAATGCAGATGTGCGCGCCTCCTTTCCTCTCCAGGTTACAGGAGAAGTAAAAAAAAAGAGAGGAGAAGAAGAAGAAGAAGAAGAAGAAGAAGAAGAAGAAGAAGAAGAAGAAGAAGAAGAAGAAGAAAAAGAAAAAAAAGAAGAAGAAGGCCTCTAAGCCTGACACTTCCTGTCCAAAGTCTAAGAAAAACCCACTTCAAAGACTCGGAGCCGAGATGATTTGTGGGAAATGAATTTCAGACGGGACTCCCCCCCTCCCCCCTCCCCCCACACCTCCTCTCTCTTCTGGTGCCCCGGGCTCTTCGCGGTAAGCTGTGCTTGTTAACCCAGATTTAGATCTCTACCCTGATGGAGCCCATAAAAGTGGTGTGGATTTATAAAACGGGGGAGCGCTGCCACGCGCCTCAGGTGCCGCCCGTCCTGCCACCGCTGTCTCTCGTGTCCAATTTGGACAGTTACTCCGAGGTGCCCCCCCATCACCCTCGGCTCCCTCGGTCGGGGGACAGACAAGCGGAGGACCACACACGCCTCAGTATGAGCTCTGCAGAAGTTCCGACTCCACGCCGCAGGTTTATGACGGAGTTAACCTTCTTCCTCTGCAGACGCTCCAACGCTCACATGGAAAATATTAGCGAGGAAAGTGCTTCAGGAGGACTGAGGGGGACGTTGAAACCAAGGCAACTGCGGCAACATTTTACTGACCGGTGATCAGCTCTTCATCGCCTCTCAAGACGAACATCCAACACAGGAAGAAGCACCATTAAATGTGACTGGCTGCCTGGGTCATTTAAGTTGCCACAGCAACATAAATTGACAAAGACAAAGTTCAAAAACAGCTCATTCTTCTTTTTTCGAAACAATAAGATTAATACCCTGATGATCGGTGAGGTTAAAATGATTATCAGTAGGTTTAAAGATAGTGACTTGCATGGTGTTGCACTTCTGTGAAGGTCGAACTGCATTCACGGAAGGTCGCGAATCAGATCTGTGATTTACCATCACTGGGGATTCCGGACCCTGACACCATACATTCTTTGGTCGAGTGCAGAAAAGGTGATAAAAACACCCCCAAACTCCCACCATGGAGCACGAAGGAGGACCCGCAGTAATGCGGGTGGGTGGGCTGTGCTGCAGATTTATCAGGCATCCAAAATGACACGTGACTACCTGCTGCAGCAACCTGCCGCAGTGTGTAAAACCTATCTGCTTGGACGTGATCGACGGCGAGCCAACACACACACCTCCAGACTTCGTCGGTTAAAGGTTGACGGACGGTTGCCTCCGTGGGGTTGCCTCCATGGTCACGCTGCCTGAAACCCGAGTGAGACGGCTGGGAGTGAGTGGGAGGAGCCAGCGGACGGCCGGCGTACGTGGGAACTCCTCCGAAGGAGGCGGAAGGAGGTTCGGGTGGTGACCTCGAGAAGGTGGTTGGAAAAATAAAGAGGGTGAGTAACTTCAATCAAAGCAGAAGGTGGATTCTTACGCAAGAACCCCACGAGAGGGAGGGATGTACTGACCCTCAGCTCGGCCGACTCAGTCCGAGAGTTACGGCACGGATTCAAGTCAGAGTTTGGCAGCGTAATATATATCACAGTTAAAACTAGTTTATCAGCACACAGGAACACAAACGAACAAGGCTGCAACTCTCAGACATTAGAGTGAAGCCCAACTGGTTTAACTCATGGTATACATCACCAACTTTTTTTGACTCCTGTTCCCATTCAGCTGCCGTTCAGGCGTCCCAGGCGTAGAATCTGTCACTGAATCATCTCGTTGGAACTCGTGCTTGTATTAGATGGGTGCATATTTTCGTATCTTTCATTCGAATATGCTTTCCACTCGATTCCTTGTGTGTATTTTTTTGATTGCATACAATGTTTGGACCTCTGTGTTAAGAAAACATTCATGTATATTGTAGAAACTGTCAGTGATGCTCCTGCTCTGACCTGCAGCCGTCCAAAACCTACTTGCCTCCTATAAGGCTCCATAAAAGTATACATCTCCCCAAGTAGCAGCTGTAAAAAAAAAAAAAAAAGCAGACAAGTCGGCATGTGAATTTCCTACTTAGCAGCTCCGGTGAGCACTTGCTACATCTTGGTTGTAGTGAGTTTTGGCTGCAACTTCAAAGCAGCAGTCTGGGTCACATTATTTCCCTCCATCCGGGGTTGGAGAAGGAGAACTGCTGCTTGAAGAATCTGCCAATCACCCAATCAATCAAAAGTATCTTCTCTTCTGAGAGTAGCTCCCCCACCACGCTCTCCACTATTAGGTGCGACTGCTTGTGTGTGCGTGCGTGTGTGTGTGTGTGTGTGCGTGCGTGCGTGCGTGCGTGCGTGCGTGCGTGCGTGCGTGCGTGCGTGCGTGTGTGTCTGAGTGTGCACCGCACCTCCGAAATCGAAGCCTTTGGACCAGAGTCAAGAGACTGCCCTCCCACCGCCACCTGGCATCATTAGAGACTCTGATCCTCTAATCAACACCAACAAACACATCCCCCCCCCTCCCTCCTCCCCACCGTCTCCTCCCTCCCGCCTCCATCCTCCCAGCCCCCAAGCCTGGCAGCCCGCTGGGGGTGGGAGTGAGGGGGGGAGGGGGGGGAGGAGCGGGGCTAGTTGATGGAGCTTCTAACCAGGTGGGTGATGATGAGAGCAGGCCCCGGTCGCCTGCTGGGCGGCGCCGGAGGATGGAGGAAAAGAGGGGAGAGGCTGAGTCAAATTGCGGCGCGTTTCCACCGACAAACACGACACTTGTGGGTTGTTGGTTTTTGGTTTTTTTTTCTCTCTCGTTCGCTGTTCAAGCTATTTTCTGCAAGAGTGGTGAGCCAGACAGGAAGAGGTTCTTGTGTCACGATGAAAACATGTGCTGGTCGAAACACGAACGAACAAACATGAACCGGCTTTCAGGGAAAGAAAATTAGAAGAAGAAAAAAAAAGACGAGGGTCAGGTGTATAATTTGAGACGGGGATACACGGCGGCGTAACCAGGAGGAGAGAGTGACTCAGCCGTGCGCAAAAAACACCGGAAAGCTCCGGAAAAAACTCCCCGAAAGCTGCGGAAACAAAAACACCGAACGCCTCCGTTGGAGTCGGAGTCCGACCACCGGTATCCACGCCGGACGAAGCGTTGGATCAGACTGGTCTGAAACTTCCCCACCACCTCACTTTCACCACGGTTACTGCACCCCCACCACCACCACCTCTCCCACTGCTGACATGCTGGCTGGCTCACTCACCAGCTCCGCAACGCACACACGGGCGCTTAACTGAGACCGACAGCGCGTCCAACAGCTGGCTGCTGTCTGACGCATAATTAGGGGCTAATAAAGGAGGCTAATAAGGACTTACTTACAGTCCTGAACTCGCTGAATGAAATTAGTCAGAGAGGAGGAGAATGATGACAGATGTTAGGTGTGACCGACACTCGTCCTACAGAGCTGCCTCAACAAAGGGGATCCAAACTTTCAGGAACTGGAGCATAAAGCGGGACTTTCCACCATCGTGCTGGGGGATAGGAGTGGTGCGGTTGCCAGGTCAGGTAGAAATCGCAGGTTTGCGGAGAGCGAGGCCCACCAACCTTCGGAGGTAACTTCACTTTTGGCATCTTCCTCCGCGATAAATATTTTTGCAGTCAAAATAATATTTTCAACAACATCATGATCATGACTGAGCTGTAAGTGCTCTGCTCTTGGTGTGTGCTTCAGCCACGTGCTGGGGGGGCGGGGGGGGGGGGGGGTGGCTGGAGCACCTGCCCCGTTTCCCCTTAATGCACAAAGTGCCCTTTTGTTTCTGTCATTCTTTCATTTCTTTTTGTCTTCCGTGTGTTGTGTGAAAGTTATGCGAGTTGCTGTGATTCAATCAGTCAAATTATAAGGTCAGATTCTGTTTGGCGTTTCAAATTTGTGCTTCCTGTGCCCTTTTTTTTAACTTTGAGCACCTGCCCCTCTGAAGGTCTCTGCACAGCCCTGGTGTGCTTGCTGCCCTAGTTTTGGTAAACACCCACGCCGAGGCTGCTCTCTGTGAGCGCCGTCCAGCTGTTGCACCCATTTTAAAACAGTCCGCGTCGGCCCAGCTGTGTTTATCGCACTGCGCTCCGATCGGCGTGACAATCGCGCTTCAGCGTGAACATCATGAGCCTATAAAAACTACAGCGGCCCGCATCGATCGCTGATACATCGAGCGGCGTCTCGTCTTTCTGCCGCTGCTGCAGTAACTCAAACGGTGCGGCCGACGCAAACCTGATCCTGTCCGCTCCCGCGCCGTCCCCACTGACCTCCCCCCTCGTCTCGTGTGTGTGTGTGTGTGTGTGTGTGTGTGTGTGTGTGTGTGTGTGTGTGTGTGTGTGTGTCTTCTGGGCTACCTGGCCTGGCTGCGTCTCTTTCCCAGCCGCTCTGATTTATCCCCAGTAACTCGGGGCCAGGACACATAAATATATATTTAAAACCCGTAAACTCCTACCACCCATAAAAATGATTAAAGCCCCCCCCCTCCCCCTCCTGTTTTGGTTAACTCCATGCCATCCCACCCACCACAAGTGGGTTTGATTTTAGTCTGAGCAAACCAGATGCAGGTGATGTTCCTCGCTCCCCCCTTTTCCAGGGAGGCAGCAAATCAAAACCAGGACGCCGTCTGAATCCGGTGAGCCACTGCGACGAACCCGAGCGTACCTGCAGGGCTCTGGAAAAAAAAAAGCTAAAGCAGAGGGGAGGGGGGGATGTGGGGGGGGGGGAATACCGCGGCCATGCCATTCCCAACCTGAGCCGACCCCTGGCGGTTGTTTCATTACCTCCTAGTAAGCACTAATTCAGCCGGGGAGGCGGGATGATGCAAGCTGAAGCAACGCGCTGAGTGTGGGTAGCTTTCACCACGTCTCCTTTCACCGGATCGCTGTGATCCTGCGCCGTCAGCTCTAAAGGGCTTATCAGCCGCGGAAGGCACAGGAGCCGCGTTTGGACTCGAGACACCCAAAAATAAATTAAGATGTTACTCTTTAATAGTGCCGACCGCTTCCATCCGGCAGCCTCTTAATGCCATCACTGAGATTGAGGATTGCCTCTTTGTGAGGCTTCCAGATCTTTTTCTTTTTTTTTTAGTGCGGCTTGATATTCCTGTCATTTTGTTTCCTCTTCCCTCTCCGAAAATTGAAGAATTTTTTTCCCACCCAGAGAGAGATTAACCATTTTTCGACGCTCGACCTTTGAAGCCTCGTAAAAGTTAAAAGGTAAAAGTTTCTCTGATGAGACGGGAGGTCGGAAAAAAAAAAAACACCTCATCTGAACTGGACACGATCCTCCCGGCCGATAAACGAACCTCACTGATTGTCACGCTGACATGAAAAAGAAAGACTAGTTGTGGAACGAGGTTAGAAAATAATCTAATCATGCTTGATTCACTCATTCGTATTTGACACAAGAAGCAAAGTTTTCCTGTTAAACAGATTTCAAACAGACATCCACATGTGCAAACATCAAAAAAACAAGTTGATTTAATTATTTTTTTCCACCGTCTTTTGATGGAAATGAATGCAATAATGTTCCAGCGCTAAAAATTCAGGGCGCTTTAATAACGGAGGCTGAAGACGTCTGTCCGTGCAGATCACGGGCGCTGAGGTCTGGTTTCGTTTAGACAAATGGATGTTTTGGGAAAACTTTCATAAAGTTAACGGTATTTGTCCTGACTGAAAACCAAACTCAGGCTTTCAGATTGGAAAAAAGAAAACTTGTGTGAAGTCCATCTCTTGACCACATTTTCCAAATGTAGAGGTTAGTTTTATTTTTTCTCTCTTGAGCCAACGCGTTATGTCATGTCATTAATTTTTTTCTTCTCTGTTTTAACTTTTAGGGGCAGCGGAGTCCATAATCCTTGTCTTTCCTTTTAAAGGTGATGCATGAGGTTGTTGCATGCACCACTAATTGTAAAATATATTGAATGCAGCTTTGAAAAGTCACACACAATATCGAACTTTTAACCAGGTTACTATGATTACACATCCAGAGGTTTTTAAACCCTTTGCAGTCTGTTTTATCTTAAAAAAAAAAAGCACCATTGACATTGAAATGTTTTCATTTAATATGTAGGGAGCCTTGCAAACGCACCTTTTTTTTTTGGAATGTTGTATTGAAGTGATGACATGCACGCACATGGCTATGATTTGCAACTGGTGCCGTCCACACATGTGGTCTTCAGCTAGCGTGTTGTGCTACGGCGCCATTCTTTGGTCTTGTTATGGTTGCAATAACAACCAGTCACCACAGTACATAAGCACACCTTTAGTTTATTCAGCTCGAGCTGATGAAAGACGAGTCTCGATCAAAAATGAAAAAGTCTTGACAGAGTGTGTGTGGCGCCCCCTCGAGTGGAGTGTGTTAATAATGACCTGAGGGTTGTTTTTTGCTTTGATGAACATGTTACATCATGTCATCCTTCTGCATGCCATGCATGTATGTTTTGCTACAGGAACATATGAGATCATTCTTTTAAAAAACGTGTATGATGTTCACCGACACTGCCCCCTTGTGGCAATGTTATTGAAGTCTAATTGAGAGAAAAACTGTTTCGGTTGTATATTTATTATGAAAAATTAAAAGGGAGGGATCGAAAAATTAAAGGTGGGGCTTGTTCACATCACCCCACATCTGTGATGCACCCTTATGGGGTCACCAGGCCATCACATGGTGAATACAGAAAAACACACAATCACGTTACTTCCTGTGAGGCCAGACGACTCCTCACTACACCGTCATGCTGCCTCCAAATTACAAGCCACATATAGATAAGAATAAAGACTGTTTTGAATTCCCCCCACCCCCCAAAAAAACCAAAATCTGATCTAAACGTGTGTGTTGTGACGCGGCGCTCCTGGCAGCCTCACACGGAGCGTATTCGAGAACGACTTCCGGTACGCACACGCCAGCTAACGCCGAATCAGACGGACTGTTATTTAAAGCAAAGTATTTTTATATGTTTAAGAACATGTCCGGGGGGTGGTTGAGGTGGGGGGGTTTGGGAGGGAGGGAGGGAGGGGGGGGGGGGATCATCATTAACGCGCCTCACCTTAACGGAGACATCCTGTTTCACAGGAAGGAATCGCTCACAAATCAAACAGCTCACGGCGAATCGGGACTCTGGCCAGTATCAGCATCTTCCAGCACCGATCATCTCTTCCAATCTCTCTCTCTCTCTCTCTCTCTCTCTCTCTCTCTCTCTCTCTCTCTCTCTCTCTCTTTCGCTCTCTCTCTCTCTCTCTCTCTCTCTCTCTTTTCTACATTTTTACTAATTCATGCATTTGTTATTATGGCTGTCCATCAGGGTGTAATTAGATGTTTGCCCCCCAGAGAGGGATCAGGTGATACATCACACACTGTACATACTCCGCTGTCATGTCATGAAGGAAATAAGTCACGGGGATACGTTTTCCACAAACATGCCAGTCAGTGGAGAAGCTGTTTAATAAAAGATGACAGAGAAAAGTCCTCGGGCGAGAGAGGCAATAGCGCGCCGGAATTAACATCAGCATCATTCCAGCTCGCCGAGGCCCCGCGCGCCGCCTTATTGGTATTTTTAAGTCGGGACAAACCTGAGGAATGGAGCGACCGTTCAAACAAACAATGACTCTGTTTTCTCTGGCACAGGGGGCTGCGTTTCACAACGAGGGAGGAGAGAAAGAAGAAGAAGAAAAAGAGACGGAGGGAAGGAAAACAAGCGACGGTTGCTTTTCTGGCAGCGGCGCGAGATGCGGTGGTAGAGAGCCGAGAGCGGCGTCTCGTGCCAGCACATCCACATGTCATCTCTGTTTAGACACACCTTGGAGAATGTGACCTCCTTCCAAGCCTGGCCTGGCAAGGGGTCCGCGGTGGAGGGGAGTGGGGGTGGAGGGAAAGAAGCGAGGGGAAGGGGAGGGGGAGAAAAGCCTTGGATTGTGGACGAACCCGTGCCAGAGAGCTGCCTCCCACCGTGCGCACGCCTGCATGTGTGCGCTCATGACTCACCACATGCATGGTATGTGTGCATTTAGCGCGCTGGTTTGCAGCTCGGACTTTCAGCAGTTGCGCAGAAGAGGGGTGTGTGCCCGTTCATTACATAAAGCAGGCAGAAAGAGAAGGGGGGGGGGGGTGCTAACCTACGTGAGCTACCACATGATGATGGAAATTACCACCAAGTTCAAGCTCCCCCATCCATCTTTTACACCAGCTTCATCCAACTTTGGGTCGCGGCTGGATGGAGCCAGAGTCTCCTGCCAACGGGCAGAAGCCAGTCTGTCCATGGGGCCAACACACACACACACACACACACACACACACACACACACACACACACACACACACACACACACACACACA
>JAUESE010000093.1:35507-48960 GCA_032274725.1 Malacoctenus triangulatus
ACACACACACACACACACACACACACACACACACACACACACACACACACACACACACACACACATACATACACACGCTCACACCGGCACACCTCCAGTCCAAACACCCACCCAGACATGAGGAAAGGACTGAACGGATCACCAGTGAAATCACACCAATACGAGCTGCGGCTCTGTTTGGAAACAGGGCGACTCCTGCGCGCCTGGACCGCGCTCAGTGTTTGAATATAAACACGGCGGGTTGCTCCCCTCACATCACATCACCAGCGAGTGCCTCCAACTGGAAGTATGCGACATCGTGAGGACAAAAAGCGCCACTGAGGCTCCAGAAACAGTCAGTGAGGAGGCACTGAAGAGACACCCGAGAGGACGGTAAACAGTAGGAGGGGGAAAAGTCTCAGGATCAGGACAAGTTTGAGAATAAAAAGTCACTTTTTTTTTAACTTCAACATCACAACAATCCTCTAAGATAAACTTGAGGTATTTTCACGCCTGTAGTAAACGATCAACGCCAATATTTCTGATACACAGTTGCTTAAATAATGTTTTGGGAGGGGGAGGAAGCGGATTTCAAAATAAGATAAACTTACCGGAGACGCTCCTCCAGCCGTCCTGCCGGGCGCCGCCGTCCCGCCGGATCGTTACACTTCACGTCATGATACGGGATGGGGGGTGGGGGAGAGGAGCGCGACGAGGCGAGGCGTCCGACCCCTCTAAACACAAACAAAACACGCACGCAGGGGTCTTCCTCGGCTCTTGCCAGCCAGTCACGGCGCGTCTGCTGCGCGTCTTTACGCATTTTGCTCCCCTTCTGCTGGGAGAGTTTAGAGATCAATCTAAGCAAAACGTGAGGAGTCGGATGGACGGGGGGGGGGGGCTCGCGTCTCCACCTCCAGAGGGAGACGGAGGGAGAGTTCACAGAACGCGGGATCACCGATTTGTACATCTAAGTCTCGACATCCAGGAGAGTTTATAAATCTTCGATGAAACCGTGAAGTCGCTTTGATGAGCGCGGCGAGCGTGCCGGGAGAGGCTTCGCGGACGTTAGCGTATTCAGATGAACTTGCGACGGAGCGTGCGGTGACAAAAAAAAAGGGAGAGAGCAGGGGTGGTGGTGGCGAGGGGGGGGCAGCCAGGCCTGCTAGGGGATTGCATGTTGCACTCACGTTACACCCCCCCAACCTAAGTCGTTCACACGAACATCTGTGGTCAGCGTGGGTCACGTTTGAAACCACTCCCCCCCCCCCACTTCCCATAAATCCACGCCCGACCATCTCTGGGTGACGCCAGTCTTGTTATTCCAAGTCTCACTTGGTGCCGGCTCCCGGCTACCCCCCCAACCACAGGGTCAAAGCAAAGCTACGAGCCAGGCAGGTAAACAGGAAGTGAGAGCACAACCCTTCAAAATAAGACGAGTAACATGAATACTTTAGAAGAGAGAACGGGCGTCGCTGTTTACTCCTTGCTGTTCTTCTCGGCACTCCGCTCGCTGCAGAAGAAGGTGTACCTCAAAGACCTGAAGAAAGGAGCGAACTGGGGGGGGTGGGGGGGAGAAAGAGAGCAGCCCCCAGTTCTCCTCCCCCCCCCCCCCCCCCCCCCACCCACTGATCATGTAGAAGTGAAGAGAGTGGGTGGGGCGGCGTCGGCGTTGGGGGGGGGGGGGGATGCTTTGATCTCCCCCCCTGTCCCCCCTGAGAGCCACTGCGAGGTGGGAGTGCTGCGCGATGGCTGCGGCGCGCGCACTCGCTCTGATTAAAGGGAAATATGCATCACGGCGCAGCGCTCTTTCTTTTTATCTGCGCCTGCGACGCGGCGCGATGGCGATGCCAGATTGGGGCCGCGGCGCGCACTGACGCCGCGGCTTTATCTGTGCGCCGCCGGAGCTGAAAGCCACCCGAAGTGGAGTTCGGTCTCATCTTTTTTGAGTGCAACTCGGGGGAAAGTAGCTGGAAGAAGTTTGGTTTGTGTACTCGGCGACGGGAGCGTCGTCTCACTGAGTCGCCCTTTGACCTTTGATACGACATCTTGCGGCTCCAAATCAATTAGAGCCGAGGACCTGCATTCCACACTGCTGTGGCGATGGTGGTCAGGGCCTGGCCTGCAGCACAGCAGGGAGCGGTTGACTCACGTAAACAAGTGGGAAGCGCACTCTGGAGGTCCTGCATGCCCCCCTCCCCCTGCAAAGTGGGAATGTAGGGCCAAAATCAGGTTAAAAAGGATACTTGCAGTGAGTTGGTGATTTCACAAAACTTTTTCAGTTGTAGGACCAAGGTTTTAGTTCAGGAAGGGTTTTATGTGTGTGTGTGTGTGTGTGTGTGTGTGTTTGGGGGGGGGGGCCCGCGTTCAGGAACAAGCCTTATTTCTTGCAGTACCTACGTTCTGTTCTGCTCACTCGCTCTTTTCAGGCACCTGACTGCAGAACTGTTTGGTGTTGCAAGTTGTGACATATAATGAGTTGTCATGGTTTCCAACTCGGGGGGGGGGGTCTGTCATCCCTCTCCGAGGCTCTGCCTGCCTCGAGTTCTTCCAAAGAAAGACGCTTTGAGAGTCTGGAAGTAGGCATGAAATGCTTTTACTTTGACAGCCGCTGTTTGTGTGTGTGTGTGTGTGTGTTTGCCCTGTGATGCAGGACTCATGTGAAAGCATCTTGGTTATTCAAGCTTGATCAAACCTGGTATTTTAGAACTCCTTAGTGAACTTGATGCATCTTTTCCAGCACATTTCTTAATAGAAAAAAAAACAGAAAACAACCTTCTTTACTTTCCTTGGTGGAACCAGGTCGTTGCTAAATTCTCGGCTGCCCGGAAAGAGAACAGAAACCTGCTCCCTGAGGCACTCTGTGGGAAGAGCGTGTTACTCTAAATTCATCCTGGCAAAGCAGGAAAAGACAGATGGAAAAAAAAAGAAAAATAGATGGCGATCAGCGCTAATGTTCATTCATTAAATATGAAGCCATGAAGAAGAAAACATTGCTATCATTCCAAACGCTTCTCTGTGAACACGACGACCTCACCTTCTTCTGAACCTCGGCAGCGTCTAGGAAGTGGCACCGGGCCTCCGTCTCTCTGCTACTTCCTGCCCCCCCCTGCGTGAGGTGACGCGCCATTAGCAGGCCCGGGCGTGTGCTTGGCCATCCCAGAGATCAGTCCCACTATGTAGGTCTGAGTGTGTTTTGATGCTGAGGCAGACAGATGGGAGGTCTGCTTGGCAAGGGGAGGGGCACGGAGGTGAGGCATATGCGGGCTCCTAAAAGCCCCTCGGCTAGCCCACTTAGCTCGACCTTTCCGCGCAGCACACATGCACTCACCTTTCCAGAGCTAAATATCAATTAAAGGCATTCTCAGAGCCTCCTCTGATGAACAACACACCATGACCCCCCCCCCCCTCCCCCCGTCTGCCTCCCTCCTGCACTCAATCTGTTGTTTTTTTTCTTTTTTTTAGCCAACGCCTGCAGGCTCCGAAACCGAGTACGTGGCCTCAATTTGTACCTTTTTATTTTTCAAAGAGGCAGACGAAAGAAAATACACTGAAGTTATTTGTCTTCTCTTCTTTTACACACAGCCTGATGTTTTTGCCTCACGTGCTAAGCTAACGTGTTAGCCTCAGACAATGATATTGCCACGCTGTGGTCAGCGGTCACTCTTTTTAATTCAATTACCTTGGACTCGTTTTTTAAGTGATTACAGACATTCTCTCTCTCTCTCTCTCCCTCACACACACACACACACACACACACACACACACACACACACACACACAGATGTTGACGGTTGCCACGCAGCGTGCTCACACTCCTTTGACAGACCCCAGGATAGAAGAGAAAACATCACAACCAGTGTTGTCAACAAAGCATATCTTTATTCTCATAAACATCAGGTTCTTCAGGTACATAAACAGTCACAAGCACAAACACTTTCAGTCGTTTTTTTGTTTTTTTTTCCATCTTTATGTTTAGACACAGTCAACATATTAAGTGAGCCGAACACCTTGTACCACCTAACCTGGGATTTCTTTTTTTTTTCTTTTTCTACCCTCCGACTTGTGCTGACGGTCGATTTGTGTGTTTCTCATGTAGCTGAGGAGAGAAGAGACTGACCCTTAATTCTGTCACTTCCTGGGTTGTGTGGCGGGCTCGGAAGCGAAGGGCAGCCCACCGTATGGGCAAAAAGGGGCCGATTGGGAACCTGTGGAAAACTTGTTTCGATCACAAAACGTGCGTTTGAACCGAGTTAAACTGATTGTGTCAGAATGTTGAACCACAAAAAACAATGTCAACACTGATTCTCTAATAAACTTTTGTAACTCCATTTAAAACAAAAAAAAAAAAAGCATGATAGACCTGTATTTTATCAGCAGGGCTCACAAATGTTAGCAGTTCTTTGGTTCAACATTCCAACATGTTCAGTTTGCGCTTTCTTTTCATATATTTTCAAATTATATCTCTCTTTTGGAAACGAAACCGGCGCATCTCAAGGAACCCAGTTGGGCTAAATCGGCCACTGACCCTTGATCAGTGCGCTGCCCTTCGCATCACAGCGCCACAATTTGTGTCAGACACATAAGGACAGCTCCACATGGCTTTTGTTGCCAGGTTGGCAATGAAATATGCATCTCGTTTCCCTGCTCCACTGTGACAGAACAAAGCAGCTGAATTCACTAGTTACTCTATGTAAATATATAATTATATATATATATATATATATATATAGATTTTTTTCTCAATATATCTATATCCCATCTATAGAATTAGTCTATATAGCATATATTTGTATATATATGTATATATATACTTTTGGTAGGGTTTTTAAAACATTCAGGTACATTCACTTGACCCTGTGATCTTTTTTTTTCTTCTTCTTACGAAAGATAAACACGTACGAATGTTAACAGAGCTACTCGCCGCGTAATAACGGCCTCCCAACCGAGAAACAAGACAGTGAGCGATTTTTTTTTTTCTCTCTCTTAAAACGCGAGGAAGCAAAACAGAACAGACATCTCAAGTGCTGGTTTTCTCCGGCGACTGATCGCGAGCGCGAGCACACGAAAAGACCCTCTTGGGGTTCACGCGGAGTAGAAAATAGCATATTTTTCTGGACTTGACAAACAGTTCCTAGTGAGTCTCAGTCGGGGAGTCTGACGACCGCGTGGGCGCGCATGTGATGCCTGCGAACCGCAAGGCAGGCGAGCCGACGGTTTCCCCTTTCTGCGCCTCTTTTTTGTTTTTCGTCTTCGCTGGAACAGTTTTTTTGTCAGTGGTTTGTAAAAAGCGTCACTTCTACAATCACTAGTGTGAATAGACCCTTGGCGTATCACAGAACACAGATAGAGGCATCGATCGAGGAGTCGAGGGGACGCAGGTTTGCCCCTACGCGGGGGGGGGGGGGCACGCTGACGACGATGAGAAGCCACGTGAACGCATGGACGCCCGTCTCTTCAGAAGGCCACGAGGACGTCACTTGGGTGCCGGTTAGGGGAGTGGGCGACCCCCTCCGCCCCCAAAACCCACAACCCCGCCCTTTACGCGAGCAACATTAACAGCGAAGGACTGCCTACGCGCGGACTCCCTCGGACCCGCGGTGACCCACGGCTGACAGGCGAGCGGTGGGCCTGCGGGACAGTAGACGATGCACTCCCGTGATGAGATTTTTTTTTCTTTTGCTGTCAGTGGTCTGAAGGTTCAGTCGGCCCCCCAATAAGGAAACATTGGCTCATTTTCCCGCAGTAGAATCTAGCCATGCAGATGCTTCAGTCAGGAGGAGATTGAGGGAGGAACAGCTTTTAAAAGGGGGGGAACAGCTTTTAAAAGGAGGGATTTTGTAAAGTTTCTTATCAAAAAGTCAGGGTTGGTGGTGGATGATGGTTAGAGGTCAACACGGAAAGGTCCCGCCCATCAAAACGACTGCATCCTCTTATATTGGTGTGAATTACAAAATAAAGGCCTGCATTGGTTTCTTCCATGCTACTGAATGTGCTACCTGGCTTTTAGCATCTCACGAGCCTGGAAAGCTGCTTTGTCCTTCATGTAGCTTTTTGCTCTTAGAAATTAGGTGCCACCGCCAGAAACTGCAGAGCGACAAAGTACAGTGGCATGTTTGGGACAAAATACTGGAGATGAGTCGAGAATGAATTATGATTCATTGTGCGCTTTCAGGAATGGAGTCAGACATGAGGAAAAGACAAGACGATGAAAAAATTCACGAAATTCTGTCGAGGGAATTTTTCCAGCTGTTTGCGGAATGCTAAAAAAAGTTGAATTTTTAAGGTTGAAGTTCCGTGTTCCATTTTATTTGGAACCAGGACTTAGGAAATGAAACTGGAATTTGAAACATGAGGCAGATTGGAAAAAAAAAATGAAAAAAAAAACAAACCCAAAAAATAACAACCCAAATATGACAATGGAGACGGTGAACACAGTCAACTGGTTTGTCAACTCCATCAAATGCAATATAATTTGTTATTATTGCCAAAAATTGCAAAAGAAACAGTTGGACAATGCAACTGAGTCCTTTAAAAAATCGAACAAAAATTATATATTAACTTAAAACATGAAAAAAGTGTAAATACATATAATTGTATTCAGCAAATGTCGATTTAAATGTCAAAACTAAACTTAAACTCTCTCGAGATCTCTTTCTTTATGAGCTGTTTGAACCTTCAAAATAAAACAGCCTGTGGAGCAGGAAGCCAAAACTCGTCGTCGCTCCTTCTGCTCACTTCTGACAAGACGTCCCACAAAAGCGTTCCTCAGTTACCCGATTTTGAAAAATAAAATGCTGGTTTTCTTTGGGGTTCAGCGAATTAGAACCAAAAAAACACCCCCCCACAAGGCCTGATGATCTGCATGGCTAGATGGACTAAAGGGAGAAATGACTCTCAGACCGCGTTACTGTGTCAGTTCGCTTATAAATTACCCTCGATGACATTTAAATAAGCAGTAGAAAAAAATAATCATCTAAATTTCAAACAGGATATTAAATACATACCTCCAAACAAAATAAAGTCCTAAAACTGAACAGTGCAATCAAAAGAACATGAAAAATTATATTTGTTTATAAAACTGGATTCTCTGACCTAGTGGGAGTAACTCTTAGACGTTGTAACACGAGCGTCGGTTTTCGCCATTAATGCATATCTTTTCTTTTCCTTGACCGAGTCAAAGCTCTCTGAAAAATGACAGTCGTGTTAAAACATCCAAGATAAAAAACTCTGTATCCCTGTGCTGCTGATTGGGTGGACTGAGTGTGTGAGGAGAAAAGGAAGGGGGTGAGGAGGGGGCTCCATGCCCCGTCCCCGGGGTTTGCCTGGCTAGTGTGGGCTCGGGGCAGGAGTGTCCAGGTCCCCGTCCGCCTCGCCCTCCTCTAAGCCGGAGAAGGAGCTGAGCGCGTCCCACAGCAGGCGGGGCTGCTCGCAGTGGTGCCGACTCCCCCAGTGCTCCATGACCAGCTCCTTCGTGTCCAGCACCTCGCTGCACAGGACACAATTGAAGGCCGGGCCCGCCGCCAGGACGCCCAGGCCCCTGCCGCTCTCCGGGGAGGGGAGGACCCCGTCGTCCCCCACTTCCCGGCCCCGGTGGTGGGACATGATGTGCCTCTTGAGTTTGGAGAAGGAGAAGAACTCCTCGTCGCAGCTGCCGCACTTGACCAGGTTGCGCCGCTCGTTGAGCTGCCGCCAGTAGTGGGCGGCGTGCTTCACCAGCTCGTTCTCGGCCTCGCGGCCCCCCCGAGGGGGCTGGCCGTCTGGGAGGTGGATGTGGACCTCCTCGCTGTGGACGTACAGCAAGTGCATCTTCATGTCCGCGAAGGTCGGCGTGACGGCTTGGCAGCGGCCGCATTTGATCTGCAGCTCCACCGGGTCCTCGCGGTCCTGCTCATCCGATGGTTCTGGCGAGTTGGCCCTGGTGACAGGAAGAGAGGAGCAAGGCTTATCTCAAAGAACACTGTACATAGTAAGGTAGAACATTACTAATCGATGGCTAAAAGTTTGTTAACTATACCGGGGAAACCAGATTCTCACCCCTCTACAGACACTTCGTCCTCGTGGTGACTGACCGACGGCTCCACAGTCAGCACCACCTTGTGGACCTCCCGCAGGTGGCTGAAGTACACGCCCACGTAGCCAAAGGACTTCTCGCAGAACTCGCAGCTCAGGGAGCGCCGCGGCCGCGCCTCCGAGTGGTGCAGCTTCGTGTGGGTGCTCAGGCTGCCCGAGTGGGCGTAGGCTTTGCGACAGACGGGGCAGATATAAGGCCGACTGTTGGTGTGACTGTTCATGTGGCTCTGCAGGTGATGCTTGAACTGGAAACAGCGGCTGCAGGTGGGGCACCGGTGGAGGGGCCGGCTTCCTATGAAGACTCTGGAGTGCGAGCCGCCCCTCAGGTGGAGTGTGACCGGGGCGGCTTGGGGGGGGCAGTCCAAGGACTTGGTCCCGGTGGCGGTTGGGAGCTGATGACCGAGGATGAGCTCCTGCTCTTTCCCATCCGGCGTAAGGGCGGGCAAACTGACCAGTTGGGGGACCGTCTCCATCACCAGCATGGGCTTGGGCCGGATGCTGCGGTATTTCTTCGAAATGTCCACCTCCTTCTGTTTGGAGCTGGGAACGACTGCTGGTGGTTTTTCGGGAGCCCTTCTTCGGAAGAAAGACAAAGACCTCTTCTTTCTGGCCTCGAATGCCAAGATGTCCTCCATTGTCTTTCGCTTCCTTCCTCTCTTTTTGCCAGGCGGTTTCTGGGGCGTTCCCAGAACGGGCATGAGTGTCGTCTTGGCCTGCGACTGCTGAGCACAGTTTGGCACCTGGTTGTGACTCAAGGCTTCGGCTTTCTCGTGAGTCTTGGATGTAGCAGCATCAGCGGGGCTGGTGATACCTGTCTGCCCGGAGAAGCCTTTCTTCTCCGGGGACAAATTACTAAGCTTGGCAGCTGGGATGAGGGCGCTCTTCATTTTAGAGTAGGGCAGGATGGGAAGTTTACCCTTGGGTGGGGTTGGGATGATCTGGACCGCTTTGCTGAAGATGGCCGGAGAGAGTACCGTGATGCTGCTTGGGGGCTGTGCCGCGGCCGGCTTCGACTGGCACAGCCTCACGGTGGTCTTGCTGTCCTCGGGGGATTTACTCGGGGAGCTCTTGACGGCAGCGGGGGGGTACTGGAGGTTCTGGATAAGGCCGCTTGTTGCAGGTCGCTCTGAGCCGTCCGGCGCTCGCTCCAGCTGGGAGCTGGGATACAGGACGGCATTGTCTGGGAGGAGAGCGGTGACGGAGATGTCCGAGGAGGCTGGCTCGATGAAGATGACCTGCTCCGAAGGCTCTTCTTTGGGGACGAGGACTTCCCTTGTGTGCTTGGTCTCTTGTTGTTTCTTCTTCACTGATGCCGACGCCCCACTCACTGTCGACTTGGTCTGAGTCGCCACGGTGGGATTGGGGGCTGTTTTCACCCTGGCAGCTGTCGGGGCGGCTTTGACCTTGTCTGTGGTCCCCTTGCTCCTCACTGGCTGGTACCTGGGAATGGGCAACTTGAGGTTCTTCTGGATCGATTGGGTCTGCTGCTGGGGCGCGGAGGAGGAGACGGCAGGGGGCAGCGCCACCAGGGAGAACGTTCCGTCCTGACCTGCTATTTGCATCAGTGCATAGTTCTGGGTGGGCACGATGATGGACTTGGGGCTGGAGGCGGTGGTGGCCTCGGGGATAGCAGACGGAGGCTGGCAGGACAGGACCGCGGGGGAGGGGGAAGGCACCACAGCCGGGGCCTTGGGGGCAATGCTCCGGAACTGAAGGCTCTTCATCGGATTGGTTGGACGCGCTTTCTACCAACTGAAACAGAAGAAAAAAAACAGAGATTTTCTTTTACTGTCAGTGACTGGATTGAGACTGGCCTCAAAATCCAAACCGTGCAGCTCAAGTTATGTCTCAGTCTGAGGATCGCTGCCCCCATTGTGAATAATTACAGATGTAAATCACTTTGAGGCGACATCTTCAACATTGAGACCGAGGTGGCAGCGAGATATTTCTGGTTTGGTCTGAAGCTGCTAAACGTGATTTCCCCACACACGCAAGACAGGAGCAAACAGGCGTTGTCAGGAATACAGGCATTTGCACAAGTGTGACAAGCTGTCCTATTACCCATGCCTCTCTGGGCCCAAAGAACAGACTCTCTCTCCCCGAGGCTAAAGGGAGACTGTCCCCTTTGATATGGGCTCGGCATGCAGCCGTGGTACACGCTGAGGATCTACAGGGGGCTCCTTGCACCCCCCCCCCCTTCCCTACCTCCCCCTCCCTCAACCACCACCACCCCCACTTCCTGGAAGGATCAGCCAGCGGAGCGTGAAAGCTGCCCAACGGCAGGATCTTTACTAGATGAAGAGGGGGCTCTGCTCTCATCTCCCCCTTCCAGAGACCAACACTGCAACTCGGCCGCGGGTGATGAGGATGCCCCTGGAAAAGAAAAAAAAGGGCCCCGGCTTTACTTTATCATCCCTTGTTCACAAATAACATTTCATGGTCGCCCAGTGGGGATGAGGCTTTTGCACGCTGTGATTCGCCTTTCCAACCGTGTTGATTCAGAATGCCG
Source organism: Malacoctenus triangulatus (assembly GCA_032274725.1). NCBI lineage: Eukaryota > Metazoa > Chordata > Actinopteri > Blenniiformes > Labrisomidae > Malacoctenus > Malacoctenus triangulatus. Next base: position 46,066 of record JAUESE010000093.1, read on the forward strand.
CCCAGCTCGACAGGGAAACTATAACCTCAGAGTGAGGTTTTAAACAAGTCTTTATTATCTCAGTCCGCCGTACACTTTCCATCCATCAATCTTAAGCCACAGGTATGGCTTGGAAAAACAAAGGCAAAAAAGGCCTCTCTCTTTTTTGTATCAATACTGTATCTTTATATCAAACGGAGGGGAAAGATTACTAAGGAATGCTTCAAAAGGGGCCTAATTGTAAACAGACTCTCAGGTTCGAGTTTCACACCGTGACCTTTACGGCGGCGGCGTTTGATACGGGCAGAGGTCCAACTTTGGTCTGTAATACTAATCAGGATAAAGAGCAACAATCTGGAGGTGTAACAAAAGGCCAACGTTCAACTGAATCATTTCAAAATCTCAAAAAAAAAAAGAAAAAAAAGAAAAGCCAACCTCAATCTGTATTCATTTTCAAAGGAAAGAGCTTTGCACGTTTGAAAGGAGAGAAAAAAATAAAAGGAAAGCTGCAAATGGCATATTGTTTAACAGCTGGAAGTGTTTCTGCGCGCAGAGATTATTTATACAGTACCCCCACCGCATTACGATTCCATAAAACCGGAGATATTCCTCCTCCGTGTGGACGGTTGATTCCAGGTTGACTGTGACTCTGGCTGAACACACGGTGGAATAAAACCACGGGATGCATGTTACTCTCAGCGCTTTATGGAGGGGAGGCCGGGGTTGAGGCAGAGCCCATCACCCGACAGTACAAGGTGGGGAGGGGGGTACAGTTGGATGTAAGGGTCAGGGGGGAGGAAAGTGTGCATAAACTGGGAAGGGTTGTCCTCACAGTTTAGGATCTTTATTGGAATGGAAGATTCAGCAGAAATCACCTGCTGACACAAAGTCACGACACACCAAAACAGTTTAGCTGAATCTGTCTCATTCCGTCTGTTGGAATGTTTGCAGCTTTTTTTAAAGTGTCTCACGAATCCGGTTTTCTTTGACAGGCGGAAACAGACGGCAACCAGATGACCTGCTTCTTTCGGCTTGTTTAGTGGAGAGAACTTGGTTCTAGAAAACTGAATAATTCCTAAAACTAGGCCTCACTCCCCAAGACGATCTGTTGAAATTTTCCAAGCAAGCAGAAATAGGCAGCACTTGAACGAGGCCAATTCAGACTTCTTGACAAATCATGAAGTGGTTGTCAGATGACACATAACAAAAAAAAAGTTCTGCGTGGACGATGTGTTGAGATCAAGCTGCGAGAAATTGAAAACCAGAGCAGCAAGACTAAAATGATATCAATTCGTTTTTTCTTCACTGGGAGAGAACTTAATTTCCTGTTCCTGAGTAGAATGTATGGACCTGGTAGAAGGGTGGCTGAGGGTACCGGGGGGATAAGAAACGTGCCAAGACCCCAAGTCCCAGACTGGACCACCAGCAGCTTGTGAGCAGGCCTCTACTTCAGGATCTGTTTCCACAGTTTGGCCGGATTTGAGTTGTGGAAGTAAGTCAGAAGGATCGGTGACGTCTCCTTCTTTTGTTTTACCAAAACATTACAATGAAGCCAAATACCGGCTAAGAACTGCACCCTCACCAACAGGTTCAAGTGTTGTTCTATTCCAGATTTTAGAAATGTCTTTTAGTTTTCTTTGAAGAGTGCAAATCTAATTTGAACTACCTCAGACCACGCAAAGCCTGAGATGAGTAAGATCTGAACAATTGTGCCTGAGACCAGATCGATAAGTATCTAAATGTGGAGCATACGGCTCTCAGCTCACAGAGCGACACACACCTGTGGAGGCTCTGATCCACTGCTCCAGCAGACGTGTGTGTTCTCTTTAAACTGTGGCAAACACACAACAGGTGAACCGCCATGGCGGCAACACGGCCTCAGGCAACGTGCACTCATCCACTGCGCTGAGCAGATCAGCGCCGCAGTCGTCCCCCCCCCCCCATCGCCACCGTCGGCCTCGCTGATATTAATATTTGAAGAAGCCGTCCTGACTAGTCCCGCGCCTCCCGGCCGCTCTGCTCACGCCTCACCTCTCATTCATATTTTCGGGGAGAATTCCTCACAGTGGGCGCCTTGATATGCATGAAGAGGGGTTTGACCAACTCTCTACTCCTCTGGCTCAGCCACATGAGACCTGGTCAAGGAAGAGGAGCGACAGAGGAGGAAGAGGAGCACACAGGCCTGCGAGTATTCAGGCGGCGATGAAACGATGGTGGCCGACGACCCGTTATCGTTTTTCTTTTTCTACTCTACTCTACTGGGCTGCGACTTCTCCTCCATTTGGAATGTCCGAAGGTTGAGGGGTTTCTTTGAGCTTGCCAGGATAAACCCCTCGCTATATTCAGACGACAACGGGCTCAAAGCAGTGCAGGCCCACCTAAACCCAGCTAGAACTTCAAACTGCTGGAACATCAACACTGAACATTTTGTCTTCAACCTCAAAGATGGCTTTGACTTTGTGATTCTAAATCTTTAGACTTGTGGACAAATGAGAAGAAAGAAGGTGTTTTGTCTGAGGAGTCGGAGTCACTGACCTAACAAATGGTCAGCCTGCAACGAGCTAAAGGAGACTTCCATTCACCCGTCTCTACCTGCGAGCTCATCTGACCTCAGTGTTTCAGGGACCCAGAACTTCTTGCTCGAAAAAAAAACAAACAAAACCACCCGACAAGGTGAAGGGGAAAAATGCACGGGGGAGGTCACTGACGCCACTCAATCTACCTCTGCATTCGAAACGCCGACCACTCTAATCTGACTGGGGGTCAGAGGTCAGGGCCAGGGTGACGCAGAAAAAACCTGTTTTTTTCTGGAGAGAATGCGCGAGGGGGTGCCGGGGAGGGAATATAAAAGAGCAGGGAGAGAAAGTGTGTGTGTGTGTGTGTTGGGGGGGGGGGGGGGGGGGTAAATCCCCGGCG
>JAUESE010000093.1:64884-78049 GCA_032274725.1 Malacoctenus triangulatus
TCTGGGGGGGGGGGTCGGGGGGGTGGTGGTGGGGGCAGGGGGGGGGGGGGGCTGCTTTACAGCAGCCTGCTAAATCCAGTGACACAGCTGTTGCTCTCCAGTTTATCTGCCGAGACAGAATGTGACTGTCGGAGTCTTGTCGAGGTCTTTCAGTCTGCTGCCCTGCTGCTATCAGGTGTCTCCGCAGGCCTTGTCAGTAACACCCCCTACTCCCCCACACCCTCGACACCCCCCCCACCCTAACACTGGCCCCCCTGGCGGCCCCCCCTCCCCCCTTCTCGGGCCGGTAACCAGCCGGCGATGTCAGTGATTACGTGTGATTAAGGCTTTTCACTTCAAAAGGCTCTGATGTTTACACAGACCTTGATATGGCGGATGGGATAAAGAGCAAGTGGAGTTGTGTTTGTGTCGGCGTGCATGTGTGTTTGCCTGGTTTCAGGAGGGGGTGGGGGGGTGGGGGGGTGGGGGCATCATTACGCTCAGGCTTTGTGGACACTGGAGCGTAATGACAGCCTGAGAGTTGTCCAGCATACTACAGCTGCCTCTCTCTCTCTTACCTGGATGGAGACATTCAGCGTGAGGTTGCTGTGTTTAACATTCGGCAGGGACGAGGAGGAGAATGGATTTACTACCCGAGGTCTTATTCAATGATTGGCGGTTTCACCTGGGAAAGCCATTAAGGAACGTTTTTAAACATCCAATTTCCATGTCGGGCTTTTGTTGGACAAGACGTGCCAGCTCCTCATACGTCCAGTCAGCTGTTTATTGGCCGGCGCTCCGTTCTGTCAGATCGACTGTCCGTCTCACCCCCGGGGCAGAGCCCTGGCCTTTACATTACTCCATAAACAAGCTGCTTTTCCATACCACTTTTGTTTTTTTTTTTTAAGTCTTTGGGCAGAATGAGAAGGACAAAAGTGTGAGGTGTCCCGCAGCTGCAGCTCTGCAGCCCAAATTAGCCTCGACCACATGAAAAGCCGTCGTCTCTATTCCAGGCCGGGGCGGGAAAATTACAGCCCTGCTTGCTCTACTCTAGCATTAAACCTCAATTAGTGCACGAGTGCACCGGTGATGTCACCGACGAGGGGACCCGAGAGCCCTGCAAATGAGGGGGTGCTCCGCTTTCACGGAGAGACGAGCGCCGTCCGAGCAGACCTCGAGCCCCCTTCCAACTCTGGAAGCGGAGTGACTCCTTCCACCCAAGGGGGAGTAAATAAGGTGATGTTCCTGCGATACGGGGCTGGAAAAACCAAAAAAGCAAGCGCCGGGGCGCCGTGGGCCGGGACGGCTAAATTTACCAGGAATTTAAATCCGGAGTCAGGGCTGGAGTTTCCCCCGAGAGACGAGAGAGGGGGTCAGCGAGGTAGGACAAGAAAAACACTGGCTTGACCCCCACTGACCTGGCCAGGAGACAGAGGATGAGGAGGAGGAGGAGGAGGAGGAGCGGCGAGGCCTGGCTCCTATCCAAACACCGACAGGGCGCTTCAAACGCCCAACCCACAGAAAATCCAGACAGAATACACAACAACTTTGTGTAACGACATGACAAGAGTTTCCCTCAGACATGGGTTCATTCGAGGAGACCGCAAAAAGCAAAAAAAAAAAAACAAAAAAAAATCACTTCCTTCACTTTCCGAGGAGAACCGCGTCCTCGCCACGTCCGACGCACAAACTGTTGCTCAAACACGGCAGTATCAGTAAAAATACGGGTACCGCAATAAGTCGCATAACTGAAGTGTTCATGACATCTGTGATGATTTAACACACACGCTCTCTGATTGGATGGGAGATATTTCACACCTTTGGTTCACTTTTCAAAGCCAAAACACTCATCGGGACGACGACGACGCACCCGAGCGACAGCTGCTCGTTCAGAGGCAGTCCGGCCTGAAATGACAACGCGGGGGGGGGGGGAGAAAAAAATAGTTTGGCGGGGTCACCGACGAAGAAGAGGTGACCCCCGCCTCTCTGCTTTGATCTGCCGCCGGCTGGAAAGTCTGTCTGCCTTTCGTGCTGAAAAAAAAACAAAAGCGCAACGAGTGCTTTCGAGGTAGATCAGAGTTCGCTCGAATGAGTTCAGGTGAACGTTCACACTCGACACAACAGAGCGGACTTTCCGCACAAACAAGCTCTGGATCTTTGGGCTTCGAACCCCGAGAGCTGAAAGGTCGACTGTGCGACTGCTTGTGTTTTTTTTACTTTGGAATCCAAGTTATCGTGTTCCCAATTACCCGACTGCGGAGCACCATTCCAACGTAACCTCGAGAAACGAAAGCCAGAGCGACTGAAGTACAAGCCAGGCCGTAACGAACTGGATTCACCCCTTCGACCGCGCTTCGAGGTTCGCCGACGCAAAACATCAAACCTTTACACCGGCGCTCCCCGGACGGCCGGCCCGAGCTACGTCCCCCCCCCCCCCCCGTCACTGCCAGGTCGCCGTGCCTTCATGTGGTACAAAGACAGGGGTGGGAGCGACTCTAACACAGGCGCAGCATGGGAACGCTGGCAGGCACCCACCTCGTACCTTTTTCTCTCCCGCGTAACGAGACGGAGGAGGGTGGGGGAGAGGGGAGAGGGGGGAGGGGGGGTGCTCCTTCACCACGTGAATTATGCATTGCGGCTCGCAGCTACTTCTTGCCAGTCGCTGGAGCTGGCGCCGGGGCCCCGGGACCACAGGCCCTTCTCCTCGCCGCACCTCCACCTGAAAAAAGATGGATCGCGTGCACATCTTCAAAGAGAAGCCAACGCCGCCATGGATTGTTGTTACCACCCGGTGGGGATGCAGGACTCGAACTCCCGTCTCTCACAGGTGCAGAGGAAAAAAAAGGGGAGGGGGCCCGCGCGTTCCTCGGAAAGTGGAGCACGGCGCCGACAAAAACTTTGAGAAAAGGGGGGAGGGTGGGGGGGGCGATGACGGGGGTGGTGGAGATCAAAAGCCTGCGAGTTCCTGGCGAGCGGACCCAATCAGCCGAGAGGGCCAAGGAGAGGAGGAGAGACAAGCGCTTCCCCCCCTTTTTAAATTGATCCCACTGAGACCCTCAAGGTTCCCCTCGCAGGACCCGCAGAAAAAGCGATAAAAATCTGGCCCCGTGGATCTGACGGGGGACTGGGAGGGGAAAAAAGGCGAAGAAGAAAGGCGGTGTCGGGGGGTAGAGACACGGAAAGAACAGAGGGGGAGCTGCGGGGAGGCTGGGAAAGGAGGGGGGTGGGTGGGATCAAGGGAGAGACGAGAAGGGTGGGCTCGTTCTCCGAGGGCGCATCCAGGCATCGCGGTGTGCCAGCAGAGGGAGGATTGCCGCTATCAGCTATCAAACCTGTGTTCCACGTCTGATGAAGGGGCTCAACCAATCAACTGCGGGTGGATCTTCATTCGGCCCCGGCGTGTTGGCAGCCCGCGCCGTTGTTGGACGCCGCCGCGCTGGCCTGAGATGAGACTCTGGACGGGGCCCGGCATCGTTATCCTGGGGGCGGGGGGCCGCCTCAAAAGGAAGGGACGCTATCAGAGCAACCCAGAGACCCCGCAGCCTGCCAGACACGGCGCAGACGCCAGCACCAGCACACAATACAAAGGTGCTGTGAGTCCTCTCCAATCCCACGGATCCATTTCTCGCCTGCAATGTTGAGTAATTACGATCAGCAGTCTAAACTCATCACGGAGGTCGAACCGCGCGTCAAACTCACCAGCGTGCCGACAGAAAGCGTGAGTCTAAAATCAAATTCATGAATCTTCTTCTAGTCTCATTCAGGGAAAAAAAAAGCCACGAAAGTGTGGATATAAAGTTCCGTGACTTCCAGCTGACTTCTCCCCAACATGGTTGGACCACTTGTACGACCCAAAAAAGAAAAAACACAAACCTTCAATTTCTGTCTCGTTCTTATTTTCTTTTAATTCCGCCCGTCTTCTCTGAACATCAGGAGCAGAGCCGGTCTGGATCCGATGACTTTGGAGATCTGACAACATAATATAGTCGGATCAGTTACAATCCAACATGTAATTTATTTATATTACCCTCATTACAGAAAAGAGTTGCTCCTGCATTGGAGCTCCTGCGCCGGAATCAAAAGGCACGACTGAAAGTTCTTCTTAATAACTGGAGCGCGGTGTTAATGTCACGCAAGAAGCACAACGAGAAACTTTGTTGGGAAATAATCACATCGAGTGCTTGTTATCGTTTAAACACTGATCAATCTGGCAATTCTTCGGGAGTGAGGTGGGACACTGAAAAAACAGTGACAGGCGATCCTCAGAACCTCTGGAGGCAAGAAACCCCCCCCCGCCGTCGCAGGACTGGCAGGCTAATGAGCAGCGTTTTCCTCCTCTGTCATGATCCCAGTGACGAGATAATAAAACAGTGGCACCGATAAACTATGTGATTATCAGACACTCTGCTCACGCACTTCTACACTGCAGCAGGCTCCGGTAACCCCCCCACCACCACCACGAGCTGTGATGGATGGCCCGACCCGAGCATGAATAACTCGCGGCCTCATAAATAAGCAGATCTCTACTAATATCATTAAAGTAGCCCCGGGGCCGACACGCCCCCTCCCACACTCCCCTTGGATCCCCCCCACGTGCCTTCCCTCCTCCAGCCGCCTTGCCCACCACCTCCCCTCTATGACAAATGCCCCGAAATCAGGGAACTATCCGCCATCAATATTTTGACATTTCATTCAGCTGACTCTCCAGACGGAGCCATTTATTTAATTAGCTGAATCAAAGTTGGCAGCAGAGGCCGGGCTCCGAGTTACGTGACCGGGGCCCGGTTGCCACAGGTAACCTTTTTGGAAGGGACTTAGCGTGGAAAATTGATTGCCGAGAGCGCGGACTCATCACGGGTGCTAATTTCCAGGAGCAGGCGCAAGGCGGGGAGGAGAAATAAGAGGCTCTATTTATAAACGGGAGAACGGGGAGAAGGGGGGATTAGCTTGTCATTAGAATAAAGAGCGCCGAAGAAGAATCAATTTCAGGGTTTGAAAAGCTGACAAACACAGTTCACTTCGACTCCGTCTTCCTCTCCTTTCCTGAAGCCCGACACCTCCCGACGGCGCCGCCCTATGAGCCCCATCACACGGAGGAGAGCGCGTTTTATCCTCGAGCATCATCAGGATGAATCATGCGCGACAACTGTCCAACGTTCACAAACGTCTCACTTCTCTCGCATTGCACTCAACCACTTCCCCCGATAAAGGACCACGTTCAGAAGACAAAGGCCCAATTCCAATTCCCTCCCTTAACCCTCGATCTTAACCCTCAAGCTCAACCCTCAAAACCAAGTGTTAAGGGAGATCTTGTCACTTAGAACTGGGACACCCCTTAATGCAGTTACATTTTCAGACTGTAGGGGGCAGCATAACGCTAAAGCGGCGTTCAGTCTGTCAAGTCCGAAGAAGAAGAAGCCGTAGAAGCTGCACCTGCTGCAATTGACAAAAGATCGTAAAAAAATAAATAAATAAATGTTACGCAACAGCGAGGCAACTAATCCATAACATGGGCCTAAACTAAGGTAAGAAATTTTTTTCCTCATTTTTATAACTCCATTAACAAAGAAAATACTACACTGGTAGCTCGCCGGCATCGCCACTTTGCACGCCATTTGGATTTTGCGTGAAATCGCAATGCATTCTGGGTAGCCCTTCATAGCTAGGGAGGTAGCGGTGAATCTCAGTTTTCAGGGACGTTCCTCCCTCAAACTGAGGGGCGAGTTTGAGGGACGTAAGAATTGGGACAGCACTTGGTTGTCGCGGCAGCGCACATTTTGAGACTGAGGGTTAAGATTGAGGGTTAAGACTGAAGGTGAACGGAGGAACTGGAACACACCTAAAGTGTCCCATCACGTCCCTCGCTGTCTGTTTCACCAGGCAACTATCAGTGCTGTACTCCGGCCACACAGTTATCACAGGCGCGGTCTCCCTCCACAGTCCGATGGCAGCATCCAGATGGATAATCCGTCATTGATCATCACGCCCGATCTCTTTGACATGAGCCACATCGTTTCCAAATTCGAGCGTGCTCCATGCAGCACCGGCGCTGCCAGGGACCGCGATGGATGACGGGGACAAACGTCAGGCCCAGCGTGCATGGAGGAGGAGGAGGGGCTATCGAAAAAAACAGGCGCAGGATGTCAATAAGGGACCGATTGCAGCACGACGCAAGAGGGATCAAAAACAGGAAAAACTGTCCAAAGCGCAGCGGTCAGAGGCGTCCTCGAGTGCGCCGCGCCTTTAAGAAAGGCAACGCTTTGAGTTTGCAGTTTGGGGAGGGGGGGGGGGTGTTAAAGCTGACACGCCGGGATTCAAAGACGACAGGTCAGGGAGAAGCCGGCGTGTTGAGACGTAAAGCCCTCGTGTCGAGATCAGAGCCGCAATATCCGACGCGAAGTCTGAATATCATGAATAAAGCTGTGGTAGGAGCCGAAAACTGACATCGGGAACACATCGCATGAATAGCGAAAGCCGACAGATCAAACACAAAGCCGGTGCGTCGAGGGAAAAAAAGGTGACTATGACTGAGAGGCTTCAGATTTTCACCGCTGGGGAAGCTGCTCATTTGATTGGTTGTTCACTGTTCACGAAGAACAAATGAAACTGGTCACCTTTTGGTCAAATCGAGTGGTTGTTTATTTCCCGGTCACCCGTGAACACACCAGGAGATCAAAAAGGTAAACAGAAAAACTACACACTCAAAAGTTAATGTAACATTAAGCTGAAATATTGAAATTAAAGCTAAAATAGAAAAAGTTACTGTGAAATTCAGGAAATTGAACAACAATTTTTGTAATTTTGTAAGAGGAGTGAAGCTAAAATTTTGCATACAACAGAAAATACTCATATGAATATGAGTCAGAATACAATCTCCAAATTGCCAGAAAAATTCAACACTAAAAGCAAAAACATGAGGCAGTTGCATTGAATTGAGACTTGTGGACTCATCCTCTGTCCTTTATTACCGTCTCCAAACATGCCGACTGTGTTGACAGTTCCCAACATTGTTTAACAAATGGGTTTAATCTCAGCAGTGCTGATGCTGCAAACGTATCACCACGAGCCTAACGGAGTGCTCTGCTGCATCAGGAGCTAATCACTGCTAACAAAGACGGAAGGGGGGGGGGGGGGTGAAGGAACGGCGTCCTGAATGAGGCGTTGAGCGACTGTGAGCCCCCAGTGACAGCTCTGATACAATTCAGCAGTAAATTGTGGGAATCTCCGCGACGCCACAGGAGCCGTCATTCTTCCAGCGCAGCGCTCCACACTGGCCACACGCCACTTCGAAAACCCCGTCGAAACCAGAGCACGACGTCAGGCCACAACGAACCCAAAAGTGTGACAGCTCTTCATTTCTTTGGAAAGAAACTGACCTGAAAACACAGATTTTCTCCAAGAACACCGAGTTCTTGGTGAACTAAAGCAGAAATTCCCAATGTTTTTCTCTGCATCTCCCCTCATTTCAGATCACCTATTCCCTGAACTCTGATTATGAAGTGAAACACTGAAGGAAACACCAACTCACGAGCCTTTCAAAATAAAACAGTCAGTTTCAATCAATAAAGTGTCTTCATATGGTTTTCCTTGACCTTTTGGACCACCAACACCAACAATTTTAACTGTTGAGACAGAGGCAGAGCCAATGGATCAACAGTCGCACCTCTGGTTGTTACCACAGTCAGAACAGAGCCACATCCCGTTTTTCCCTTCAACACGGGACCACTTGGATGTGTTTTCTCCTCACTTGGAGCCCACCAAAGTGTGCAATATCACTTTCACACAGCTCAGACCACCTGGTCCAAGTCCAGGTGGACCATAATGGGGAAGGACCTTGGGAAGCATTTGGGAGCTCAACCAGGAAGGAAGCATGACCCTGATCACCATGCAGAGGCGAGCCCCCCCCCCTCATCCACCAGCCAACGATCCCACGGCCGCCCCCGCCCCGACCCACCGCGTGGCCTGCGTTTAACCTGGCCAACTCTCGGGGACAGGAACCACTCAGGAAGCGGTGCAACCCGACACGGGGAGCGACTCACGGGGAGGGTGACGGAAAGGGGCAAACCGCAGCCGAAGCCTTGGGTCTGGGCGGGGGGCGCCGATGCCTGTTCTCTTTTCTGACGGGGGGGGCTGAGTCTGGGCCCACACGGAGGAGCTAAGCCATCTGTGGGAGGCGGCAGGGGAAGGGATTTAACGTTCACTGGAGACTGGCCTCCATGGCGAGGATGAACTGGAGACAACCTTGCGATGCTGCCTGTGAGGGGGGGGAGGGGAGGATGCTGCCAAGACGCCTCACATCACTGATACAGTAGCAGGAGGGGGGGTAGAAAAAAAAGTACATTCAATTAATACTCTGAGGCAGACAGCAAAACTGGACCCTTCAATCCAATCCGCTTATAGAACATCTAATAGCATATGAGGAGGAAGCATATTGTGCTAATTTGTCTTGTCTGCCGAGCGCTCTGACAGCCCCATTGATGCTGACATCCCTTTAACATGAGGTTAGTGGGTGTTTGGCCTCCCCTCTAGTCGTTTGCGAGCTGCAGAGCCTGGAAATGATTAGGCCTGGGAGGGCAATTAGCCCGAGCATCGCTGGGCTAAATATAGTCCAGCTTGGCCCCGGCTCTCGCTCCTGGGTCACATCCACGCTGCAGCCTCCGCGCCGGCATGTTAGCGCAATCTGGATCCCGTTTGTTTTTTATGACTGATGTGAAGGCTGCGCTGACTCAGACCAGATAACATAACTCAGCCGTCGATCAGGTGTCCTGGGAGAGGAGCGGAGGGAAGGGGGAGGGAGTGAGTGGGAGGGCGAAAAATAAAAAAGGGAATGACGTTCGGAGGGGAAGCACATGTTCAAGTCGGCATTGAGAAAAAAAGCCAACAACTCATAAAACTGTTCTTTAAATGAGTTTCAAATTGACCCATTAGGCTTTTCTGTATTTACTGTCACATATGCGATGCCGAAGGGTCAAACAGGGGAGGCTTGCCACGTGTTTTAAGTGACTCAGGCTCACACTGCTGTTGGAAGGGGAAATTGAAGTCAGCCCGGTGCAGGAATCCTCATCGGGCCTGAGCGCAGCAGCAGCAGCTGGAAATACGAAGCTGGTGTGAAATTACACACGCGATGCTGCAGTGCAACTTTTTCGAACCAAGAACAAAGTCACAACTCAGGCGCTCGAGAACCGAAAGGGGCCCAGATCATGATTCATTTAGTACAGGGACAGAATCAGCCAGTCAGACCATGAAGCTGATGTCAAATTACAAGTGCATAATCTTGAAATTTAATGTTATCATAACAAAAGGTTTTGCTTGCACCTCTGCACACAACCTGCAGCTTTCATTGACCTGGAACGACATGTTTGTCTCTGCCTGTTGCTTTATGCAGCCAAATCTGACATCACAGAGAGAATCGAGTAGTTACTTTACCAAATACCCTTAAAGGTCATCTGCTACAGGCAAGAGAATCAGGAAGTGGACAAGGCTGGTGTCAAATGACAAACAATTCCTGTACACATCCTTGGAGATGGGGGAGGGATTAAAAGGGAAAAAAACAAGTCCCCTTTTACCAAGAAACCTGAATGTTTGGCTGCAGCTGACTTTACTCATTATTGGAGTGGGACAACTAATCGTGGAACCTCATCGACAACCGAGCTGTACACACGTGGTTATTTGTGGAGCTGCTGCCATCCAGCGAAAAACGAAACAATCTGTCACCATCGGGGAAAGTGTTCGTTCAAAAACCTCGTCATTTGCCCCAAAGCAAAGAGTCGGCAGAGCCAAAGTCGGAGGAATTCACCGGCAGCAGCAGCAGCCGTGACTGCGTGCGACTCTGTGCCAATCTATTTGGAGAAGCATGTTCGTGCTGTTGGCTGACACTACTGTGCACCCCGGCATCTCCGCGATCAAACCATCACCTTAAATCCACAAGAACGGCCGTCTTAAATGGGCCCTCCGTTTTGTGGAGGGGGGGGGGCACTTTCCCACAGCCTTACACCAGCTACACGGAATGCGAAGGGAGAATGCTTTCCCATCGCACGGCTCTCTGGCCCAGCATCGCACCCCCCACCCCCACCACCACCCCCCTTGTGAAAGAACGAACAAAAAAAAGAAAAAGTTGTGTAGTTTTTATCCCTAAAAACAGAAGGTTCGCCCACTCGTTCACCTGGGACAAGTCTTGGATGGAGGAGGCAAGCTGGAAGGTTAGAGGAGCCTGGGAATGTTTAACATCAAGAAAGCAATCAGAACATAGCCGGCGCTCGGGGAATTGCACAGGAAACATGGAGTGTAACCCCTTCCAGGCTGGGAGGAAGGAACGGAGGAAGTGATTTAGGTTCTGTGACAAATCTGTTGCAACCTGCGAGCATTTGTGAACATTTATAAACTCCTTTTTGTGTTTGTTTTTTACAATCACTATAAATATAGCTCCACTTCACCAAGACTTTTTAATGCAGTTTCATTTCTCCTCTTGAAATCACCACTCTGCTCGCTACCTACATCAGCGTTGAGACGGTTGACACGCGAGGACCCATGACCCCAATGTGATACAAAGAAAGCAGTGGGGGGGGGGGGGGGGTAAACGACTGGCCTCGAACTCAACATCATCTCCGCTTTAATCCCCCCCCTTCCTCCCCAGCACTGACGTGACCCCCTGAGTGTCTTTCAGCGCGCTGTGTTGTTGCAGCGTGGAGGCGAAACAGAAGTGGAAATGTTCCGGCGCTGCACTGAGCTCAGCACAAATTGCACAAGACAGCTCAGGAAACAGGGGTGTGCTTTGTCCGCCGCGCACAGAACACTTATCAAGCAGTAAGACCTACTGTAACGGCACAGTTCCTGCACTGTCCTGTGACCGGGAGAGGGGGAGTTCCGCGAGGAAGGAGTCCACAGGAACACGGAGTGTGTGTGTGTGTTGAGAGGGGAGGGGGGGGGAGAAAGACACTATTCGATGAATAATTGCTGCGCCGATGGACGGGAAAATTAACTGCTCCTTGTACGATAATCTAACCCCCCTCGTTTCGCCATTTTTCTCACCCAGCAAGAGTCTCGTCTCAAGATGTGAAAGCCTTCCTTGGTCATAAATATAAGAGAAAGTAATCATATACCAGGCACCACTAATTCGCAGGTATCGGGTGTATTTTCTGTGTAAAGTCATTTGCTCCCTGGGAAACGCGGATGAGGCTGGTGTCAAATTACACAGAGCAGGAAAGGTTTCGTGGGGAATCGGAGCGAGGGCTTCAAAGAGAAGAAGAACAGCCTGCCAACCGCTTCACGCGCACTTTCCACTTCATCCTCAGAAATAAGCGAACAGTATTTTTTCTCAAGCCAAGAATCACGAGAAGTTTCCGTTTACGACAAACGCTGCTCAGGTTTTCTTCAACGTCTAACTTTTGCTCCTACAATACATCAAAATGCTGACGAAAAACTACACGCAACTCATCTGAAATGGATTCAAGGATACTGGTAACATGATGAAAGCAGCTCAGACAGAAAAGAAAAAAGGTTCAAAGATTTAACAACAGGAAGCATACACTCACAATTCTTACTATCTTTTTGGTCAGTAATATACTTGTTGTGCTGCAGTGAAGAAAAAACTCACTTGCTTTTTAATTCAAGGGGTGGGGCTTACTGTATTACCACCTTGAATCCCCAAGAGATCATCAGCACTTGACTTAACCAATGTAACATTTTCATTTCCAAGACCACCTGAAGCCACTCCCACATGCCGTTTCACCAAGACTTGCCCATCCGCACCTTCTGTGGGGGTCTTTAACTTTAAGCTCACTGACAGATGATGAAGTGATGAGGCTAAAATCTGCACGTGTTCCAAACTAAGAACCTTTAAAGCAGAACTGAGCAAGAAAAAGTGAGTTAAGCAGAACTGGACCCATGAAAGTAACCAAATTGTTGAGCAGTGAACGACTGCACAAAATTGAAAGAAATCAAAAGGAATAAAACCAGGGACGGAGACGACTGGGATGATCATCTGCGGACCCGAAACGTGGAAAGAGCAAAGCGGTAGGAGCGGAGGACAGAGCGAGCACTTCAACGTTTCCATTCTTAGCGCCACACCGCTGTCTGTAAACCGCCAGGGACGTGCCATTTTTTTGCGAGAGCGGTTTGAATTGGAACTGGAATTTCAACCCCCCTCCAAAAAAAAAAAAAAAAAAAAGGAAAAAAGAGAAAAACGGCAGACGAAGCCTCTCTGTGCAAGTCGAGCATCCAACCACCGACGGACGGAACGTCTCTTTACAGGACACGCAGGGCAGCTCAGGGGGACGACACAGGGCATCGAAACAGTCGACGCAGCACCTAAATAGACAAAAAAAAAAAAGGCCCGCTGGATTTAATCCCAGCCGTAAATTGTATCCAAACCCTCTATATGTTATTCCCTATAAGCCTCCGACATTACAGCCGTACCCGCAGATATCCTTGCAGCTCGTGGCGGCGAGAGTAAAAAAAAAAAAAAACCTGGAAAATACATCCATCATAAATGAGGGGAAGGCTATTTCGGCGGCGTGTGCGGATGATAAAACTGCGGACATGCTCGCCGGCCTGTTTATAAACTGTTTGCTAATCTATCACTCGCCATGAGAGGAACGAGATAACAATATGGCGTGGCTTACGGCGAGCGGGGGGCCGCCGCAGAGAGAGAGAGATCGAAGCGTGTCCTTGGAGTGACATTATTTATTGAAATAAATTCACTCGGGTCCAAATGTGTATGGCGAATGCATTATGAACAGAGCCTGTGATGGCGCGGAGAGGAGGGAGGGGGGGGCTTTAACTCAGCGTAACATTGCCTCGCTCCTCTCAACAGATGTCCCTTGTGTGACACGCGGCGGGGATAATAGAGAGGAAAAGGGTCTGAGCGCTCTCATTTAGCCCTCCTTTCACGAGCGCCGGGGATTTTCCGTTTGATGGCCCCGTTCGAAACGTACAGGCCGTTCTGAAACACTTTATTCCTGCGCGGAGATTCCGATCTTAATTACATTGTTAATTAGCTGCATTTGCCAGGGTAGGGGAAAATCCCCCTCACCCCATGCCCCCCCCACGGCTTGGGTCCCTCAGCATCACTGAGAGAGCTTCTCGGGGAACTCACACATCCTTTCTTTCATTTTAACCCTCCTGTTGTCCTTCGGGTCAAATTGACCCGTGTCAGATTTTCAAGGTCTAGAAATTACAATTAAAAGTA
>JAUESE010000097.1:10470-22948 GCA_032274725.1 Malacoctenus triangulatus
TTTCCTGGTGGGGGCCCCCCCCCCCCCCCCCTCATTCATCATCTTATCTTCTTCTTTACTCTGACCAGACACTCTTCACCTTGAGTCCAGAGCTGTAACGACTCCTTGGACAAGCAGAATGTGGCCGAGCAAAAGATCATGGGCTTTTCATCAGTGAGATGAGGCCAAAGGTAAAACTTACCAATTTGATGTGGTTAGAAAACATCCGAAAGATATCACAGCACCCAACCAGCATCTTTTTTTCTGGCAGATCGTCCATTAGAATGAGACAAAGTGCCCTTATCTTTTGATGTCACTGCACATCACAAGCCAGAGCCAGACCCCTTGGACCAAAGCCTCAAAACTAAGAACATAAGTTGCAAATATCAAACACATTTGATGCTTTTCCTTTGGTATCTTCTCAGGCTCACAAGACACAACTTAACTGAAATAAAGTCGGTTCCCAGGTACTTTTTTAAGGACCTGCACAGGAGTGGTTCAAAGCAGGAGGAATCTGGTTGAAAGTGTGACGCCAACAGGCTGCAGCAGGTTGATTGGCCAGGAAGTGACATCGACAGAGAACTGCGTCATTGACAAAAAAATAACCTGACACTTCGAAAGGGGGCCCTATTGGGCAAGTGTATGTTTTAAATGACCTCAGCTAATAAGATGTAACAGTGGTATATTAAATCCCCCTTGGTGTCCACTGTTATTGCAGTGTGTGCGTGTGTGCGTGCGTGCATGCGTGCGTGCGTGCGTGCGTGTGTATGTGCGTGCGTGCGTGCGCCACATAGCGCTGTGCTCATTGAGGTTTGGGAGGTATGAATGAAAAAACACCAACCAGCCTGTAACCACAGTTTAAACACGTTTTCCGTTCCACAGTTTTGCAAATGGCAAACATGTTGTGTCTCCAGGAAGAGGCTCAGTCAGGAAGTCCTGACCACAAACTCTGGCCTGGTGAGCCCAAGGACCAAGCCCTGATTGCAGTAGCACACAGCAAATTTCGCAGTGTTAAATACGCTGTGTTAAAATGTATTTCCTCATTCTGAGTAAAAGCAACAACAGGTTGAGTCGAATGCCCTCTAGTGTTGGTGAAAATCTGCAGAGTTCAAAGATGGAGTGTTAATGTGACTCTTGAAAGCTCCGCCTACTTTTTCTTCTTCAACCGCCCCAAGATTTTTGTGGCAGAGTGGCTACCGGTTGTCTCCTCGTCGAACGGCTGTGGTAAGTTATCACCTTTTCCCCTGAATTTTAAGTTGGAATTTAACTAAAAAATGTGTTTAATGGGAACACTGTGTTCTTTGGCTCCGTATTTTAGCGCGGTTGTTTTTTTTGACACCACAAATTCAAAACGGCTAACGTGACTGAGTGAAAACCTAGATTAAAACGCGCGTGTCCCCAAGTTGACCAGTACCGCAAGGTAATGAACTTACTGTAGCACTAGATTTAGAAGTATAGCTTGGTTTCATTTAAAACGGAAATGCAATGTTTTATATAAAAATGGTCACAGTATGAGAAAAAAATTACCCCGCGCTGTTTTAAACGTGGTTCAACTGTTAACTGTAACGGTAACCATGAAGTAGGCGCCATTTCCACCTTTCTATTAATTTCGCTTTCTTCTGGCAACGGATTAGGTAGTTTGCTAAATTAAACGTCTGCATAACTGGTCTAACCGTGATATTGGAGAATGTGGTGTAACACGAGGCTATGTTAGACTTTCGGAAGCAGTTTGAATAATGGCGGCATGCTTCTCTTCTGCTTAGTCGAAGTACAATGATTTGAGAGGTTGGATTAGGAATGGTATTTTAGCAAAAACGGGAATACATCCGCGTGAAATGTTCTCTGTCGCAGTGCAAGATGTACAGTCAGTCAGCAGCTTTCGGTTCTAGACACTCCCCTCCGTTGAACATTAATCTTGTTACGGGAATGCTCTTGTATGTCATGCACTTACTGTTACATCTGAATTTTTTTATGTAATGACCACATATGATTGTGACAATGTTAAGTTGTGTGCTGCAGGAACCATGTTGATCAAAACCAGACTCGGTGATGTCCAAAAATTTGTCAGAATAACAGAGCCGGATCTGAAAGAGTTTTTGGTCGCAGGTAAGGAATCGACTTTGGAGTCTAATTTTTTTGCTGCAAACTTTTAAGTGCGTAGAATAATTGGAAAGAGTGTCTCTCCCCATAACAGATTTATTGGATTTTTGTGAGCATTAGACCAATATTTATAAGTTTGATTGACAAAGGCATTTGTCTTTTCCTGTAGCATTTGTAAAGTTTGGCGTGCCAGCTGTGACAGAATGTGTGAAAGTTGTTGACAGTTCGGGAACTGAGTTGGATGATGATGTATTTGCGGATGTAATTAAGGATCCCTCAACTGGAGTGCTAACCATCAAACATGACACTGGTTTGTCTCAGTTGCATATCTAATTTATATTGCAGTATTGAATAAAATACAAGTTTTGTATGGTAAATGTTTTTCCTTCAATCTGCTTCTGTCATGGTCATAATCTGTTTCTATGGTGTCTCCTGAGCAATCTGAACCGTCATCCTTGGATTCATCTGATTCTCAAGACACAGTCATCCTTTCAGAGAGTCCTTCCAGTAAACGGCAGAGGTTGGACACAGAAGCCAAAAATGTAAGAATTTGTATAATAAAACAGCAGTTTTTAGGCCTCCAAAGTAGTGGTGGTGTTTTTTTTTCCTTAAAGTGACATTTTAAGAAATATTTAGTTTAAATGTCTTTTGTGATGTATTCTTAAAAGAATAGTACACCCACAGAAAGATGTGCCTTCATTTTCTGCTCGCCCTCATGCTGAGCAAGACTCTGGAGCACTTTTTTAATATCTCAAATGCAGACGGAGATGGGAGATATTTTCGAATTTTCGGCTGCATTTGAGATATTAAAAAAAGTGCTCAAGAGTCTTGTTCAACATGAGGGTGTGTAGAAAATGAAGGTACATCATTTTGTGGGTGTACTATTCCTTTAAAGCAATTTTTTTTCTCCCTTTTTGCTTATAGTTGGTAGAAACCATTTTGACCAAGAAACCAGGTGGGGAAAGCATTATAAATGAATATAATCGACACAAGTCCTTGACAGATGAAGCCAGAAGGAAAATGGTGAACATACTAGCAGCTGACATGACAGAAAATAATGGGTAATTTGTCAATCCTTTCTGTTTAGCTCACTGAAACTTTCATTAAATTCAGTGCATACAACTAAGACATCTATTTTTTTTCTCATTTCAATGTTGCAGTACATCACCACCCAGGCAGGTAAAAGAAACGTATGCCAGAGGAATTGTGAGCTTGTTTCCTCGCCTCAGTGATCCATTCTCTAGGACTGGCTATGTGAGTCATACAATATAATAGCTGTGATAATGTCAAATGTTAAACTGAAACATTTTGATTTTTAACAGTGTATTTCAATAGGTGTTTTTCTTTTAAAGTGATACAATTTTTCTGCATACATAACTCTTAAAGTTACAAGGTTTTTTTAATTTCCTGAATCACTTTTTTTATGTGGGTGGGACTATATGAAGGATGATGATGCAGAGATGGGAGGTGGTTGATTCACATTTCAAATTACACACTTTTTCGTTATGTCAAAATTATCTGGGAAACACCTTAAATCTAACTAACAGAGTATCTGATTTTTCTTGTTTATCCCCAAAGGAGCATTATTATGATGGTGAGAGTGGCTCTGGGTAGCTGGCCTGGAGAATTAAAACTATTCAGAGATCTGCTGCCAAAGAACGTCGGTCATCATATGGAGGTAACACTATATAAATTCTGAAAACTTTTCTTTGGTCAAATTTTTTTTCTTATCTTTATATGATTATCTTGTTTTTTATGTGTAGCATCATCTGCAGGAGCAGCTCATGAAGATGGACCTGGAGGACCAGCTGCCAGACAAGAGCCCCAGTTTGTCCCAGAAACTGTCCTGAGTGAAGATGAGTACAAGGAAGCTGTCGCATTGATGAAACATTCAGCTGATGAGGACACCATCAAGAAAAAGATGAAGCTGACATTTGACTTCCGCCGCAACATGGTCCTTGACCCACAGCAGTCAAGCGACATACTGTCTGTCTTTCCACGTTTCAAGGATGTCAAAGGCTTGGTAAATATTTCTGAATGACAATTTTTAAAAGGATGTGTGTATTTTACTGACAGTCAAACAATGAACGTAACTTGTTGAGTTGTGAAATCTTAGTTCTTTTTTTATCCACACTCTAGGTGGAACAGGATTTTGTTCTGATGTTTGGGGAAGATGTCTCGGGCAAGTTTCTGGAGAAATGGACCACCACATTCAAGAAAAAGATCATCCAACAATGCAGAAAGCTTCCATCCACCAGTGAGCTTGAAGATATCCTCCTGGCAGCTGACACTCCTGAGGATGGCAATGAAGTGGATGACGACATTGGTGAGCTTGACTTTTTCCACATTCCACTTGCACTTGTGTGTTTACCCATAGCCCATGTTAGAGTTAAGTAGAGCAATTCGGGGGCTGTTTGCCAGATAGAAATGGCATGTCATATAACCACATGAAAACTAGAGTTTTATAATAAACCTGTAGCCACATTCGGTGTAGGTACCGGTGTCCTCTAAAACAAAAAGTAGTGACCACACCAACAAAACTTAGCTATACATATTTAAGAATTATTTTACAAAACAAGTTAAACTTTTAACACATTTGCTTAACTGTGGGACAATAACAAAATAAGAAAAGCACATTCGCAGTGCCTGTTGGTTAGCATAACATCTTTATAGTAGTGCTGTGTATGAGCAGGGCAGCTACTGTTGTTACAATTTGCTGATGGTCTACCTAACATCAAATTTGTGTGATTACAGGTTGGGACAGTGACCTCTCGTCAATTTTGCTGCTGTTACACCTGATTCCCCCCCTCTGCTTAGGGCCGCAAGAAACCAGGAAAGGTGTCTGCTTCCCAAGCAGAGAAGCATCTGGTAGTCTTCAAGAAGGTTTGTATTTGTTGTTTTTTTATGCTATCTATTTTATTTTATTCAACGATGTTTCACTGAGGGAGCCTTGGTTTTACTCATGATCACATACAGTTAAACGCTATACATAAACACAAAAAACTTGTTAATTATTTATTTGTGTAATATTACAACCATATAATTGTAATATTCTATGTGTTTTGTCAGACAGGAACCAGGATCCAAGAACATCTGGATTGTATCACAACAAGCACACAACCCTACCTCCTGGCTGTAGGACGAAGTAGGAAAGCAGCCCACCAGTTTTTCATCATTCTTGACAAAAGTGCCATCACTTGCAGGTCGGCCTCCTCAATTGGTGCCTTTGATGAACTGTTTAAAGTGCATTATGTTTTTGCAACAACATACAACCCAATGCTGTACAACATGTTGACGTTCATCCAGACCACTATGTACAACATTGATGTTGGCAAAGTCAAGGAGAGTCCTCGTGTGGCTGAAGTTCGGGCTAGGTTGCTTCATTAGTACTTTAAAGGATCTGCTCAGACATGAAGTGTTTTGTCTGTCAGACTGAATTATCTTGTGCGAATACTCTTGTTAGGCATTTACGAGTAGTTCACGGTTACTTGGATGGAAAAAATCTTCGCCTTAAATGTGCTCAGACTGGATGTGGCCGTGTGCTTGGAACATTTTCTGGGTTTAGAAAACATCTAAATGCCAAGCACACTGACAATATTGATCAAGAAGTTAACGTCAGTTCAAGCAGAGCAGTTCAAGCAGAGCACCTTGGTGATGCAGGAGAGCTGGTGACAGCTAATGTAGAGTCGGCGACAACATCTACCGGTACTCTGTTGACCAAGTCAAATATCAGCACTTTAGATATGTGTACTACTGCTATTGCACAACTAAAAGCAGCTGGATTAAATCAGTCTAATGTTACGAGGTTTGTCTCATCCATGGAAGAAGTCATTTTTGAAATCCACAGTAAGGCTAAGGATTTACCTTTACAGTGCTTGTCTCCACAGGATCAAGCACAGAAAAACAAAATGGAACAGTCTTTCCAAGCATTAGAAAATCCATTCACACCTTTAAATTCAGAAGCAAAACTAAATAAACATTTACGAGAAAAATGGGGACTTACTGAGCCTGTTCAAAAAGTGCTTGGCACAAGATTTGATAGTAGAAGAAACAAAACTACTGGGACATATGACCAAGTCATTGTAACTGATACATTTGCATATATTCCCATTTTGAAAACACTGAAGAGTATTTTACAAGAAGGTGATACTGCAGAAATGTTCAAGCCCAGGTATATTCCCAGGGAAGGTGTGTATGCAGACTTGAGAGATGCCACTTATTTTAAAGAAAGTCCCCCATTCTGAATAGAAAACGATGCCTTGCAGATTCAACTGTTTTATGACGATTTTGAAACTGCAAATGTCTTGGGACCCAAAAAGGGCTTGCATAAATTAGGCGCTATGTATTTCACTTTAAGAAATTTCCCCCCAATTTTTAGTTCATCTTTAAACAATATTCATTTGTGTGCTCTATTCCATGCACAGGACATCAAGTGATACAGTTTTAATTTGATACTTGAAACACTTGTTTGTGATCTAAAAGTGCTTGAAACAGAGGGACTTCAAATTCCAAATTTTGAACACCAGATTCATGGTACTTTGGTTCAGGTTACTGGGGACAATCTTGGTTTGCATAGCCTGTTTGGCTTTGTGGAATCATTTGGGGCTCGGTATTGCTGTCGTTTCTGTCTCCTGGAAAAACACAGTTTTCAAACTGTATTCTGTGAAGATGATCCGGAAGTTGTCTGAAGAACTATCAATACACATGCACAGCACTGTCAGACTGTACAAACAGACCCAAGGCTACCTCATGTGTATGGTGTGAAGCGCATTTGTCTTTTGAATTCACTTCAATATTTCAACACAGCCAACAACTTCTCTGTAGATATTGTGCATGATATTTTAGATGGGGTTGGTCAGTTTGAGGTGAAACTGATCCTGAAGTACATTCAAGGTAACTTTCTAAGTGCTGAACAAGTGGCTGTTAGACTACATGCATATGATTATGGTTTCAGCCAGCAGCGAAACCGTCCACCTCCGCCAACAGATAAGTTAAGAGATTGTTGTAACGACTTGGGGTTAAATGCCATACAATCTTGGTGCTTATTACGCAACATGCCTTTGCTATTTGGTGATTTGATTGAAATGGATGACAAACATTGGGAACTTTTAATTTTGCTTTTACAGATTGTTAATATTGTATTTTCTCCAGTCCTGTCAGAGGGCATAACCATATACCTCAAACATTTAATCATCAATCATCATCAGTTGTTCAAGCAAATATTTCCTGAAATAAATCTCTTGCCAAAGCATCATTTCATGATACATTACCCTCGTAGCATCAGGAAAATCGGTCCCATTTTACACACATGGTGCATGCGTTACGAAGCTAAACATAATTTCTTCAAACAACAACTAAAGAGTTTTAAAAACATTACAAAGACATTAGCAAAAAAGCACCAAAGTTATATTGCACTGTTTCGTGAATCTTTTAGCAAGGAAAGATTAACTTTAGGTCCAGGAAAGATGGTGACTCTTTATGAGTTAAAACAGGGTACAGCAATTGCTGCAAAATTTGGAACAGTTTTGTCAACCAGTGTATTTTCTGCCAAATGGATCAAATATCACGGTACAGAATACCGTCGTGACTTTCTTATATGCACTGAAGTAGCATGTGAGATGCCTGTTTTTTGTAAGATTGATGTGATAGCTGTTAAAGATGACTGCATCTTGCTCTGTGGAAAACTGATGGAAACCTTGTGTTTTGATAATCATTGCCATGCGTTTAAAGTCAAGCTGCATCCAGATAATGTTTTGAAAGTGTTGCACATAAGTGATTTGTTTTACTTTAAACCTTTTGATCTTTAAATGAAGTATGGTACGACAGATAACACCTTATATGTTGTTCCATATTGTCATTTTATGCAGACTTAGGGTCAGTAATCTTAAGTGGTGGTGTTCAATTTCTTGTATGTTAAAGTTACTTTTCATCGGGAGCCCTGTAATGGAGCAGCAGGTACAGTTACATGACCTGTTGAATTGTCTTGTGTTTCCAAAGGTTTATGTGCACGTGAACAGGTTGCATTAGGATACCTGGCACGGCAGGTAAACCGATTGCATGACTGCTCACTTTTTTTTTCTTCAATTTTTAAAATGGTGCGTATGTACAGTTTGATGATCTTTTACTTCAAACCATTCGCTCTTCAAATTAAGTATGACATGACATACGGCCTTATATGTTCTTCCACATTGTCATTTTTTACAGACCTAGAGTCAGTGTTCTTAAGTGGTGGTGTTCAACTTATAAGTTTAATTTTTGTTTTTTGTTTTTTTATGCACTCTTCAAATTGGTGTCTTGGCATGTACCTCCATAAATGTTAAATTCACAATTAATTTTGAATCCTGTAATGAAGCAGCAGGTACACTGTCACATGACCTGTTACATTGTCTTGTGTTTCTAAAAGTTTATGTGCATGTAAACAAGTTGCAATAGGATACCTGGCACGGCAGGTACACCTATTGCATGACTTGCATGAATGCATTCTGTAGTATCTTTGTAATCATTAAAAATGCAAAGTTAAATATTTTTCAAACCTGTTTTTGTGAAATAAAAGTTCTGAAATGTATTTTTGCAATAACTTGTTTTTATTCAATGATATTTATTAAAAAAAAGTGTAATAGATGCAATTTAACACTGCAAAAGTGTAAAAACTCTAAATATTTATCTGTATAGTGTTAGTGGCTGTTGGGATTTGACTCAATTTGAGTTGTTTTTTTCACAGTAACAGTGTAAATCAAGACATTAATAGTGAACAATTAACACAGTTATGAGTCTCCAGTGTTAACCTCCATTAACTAAGTGTAGGGTTAAAAGGTATCTATCAGAGTTGATTTGTCACCACAGTAGAGTAACTCTTCAACACTTCTGAGAATCATTTTAACTCTCTCCAGTGTTAACAACCTATAGTGTTAAGTTCTATTAACACTGTACAGTGTAAGCCAGTGTTAAATTTTAACTCAATTTTGAGTTAATTTTACTCTGAAATTTCAACACTATATTTCACTATATTTCAACACCATATCCACTTTGAATTCTCATTCACAGGGTGTGTGATGTTCTGCAATAGCTGAGCTGAAGAGTTGTAAACTTGGTGTCTTATCAGGAGAAAACATTTTTTGGAAATGCAAACATTGTGTTTTTACGAACCAGATGCTCAAATTGGGGAAACAGTGAAACCTCAGTCTGACCTTTCATGATATAAAAATAGCCTGGGCCAAATATTGTGTGTACCCTGCAGTCCCGGGAACAGTAAGGACCCAGAGGACACAGGCACACAGGAGAAAGGGGGATGGAAACAGAGAAATATGTCAGATCATCTTGCGCCTGTTTGTTCTGTCTTTGTCAGACATGAAAATGTGGACAATAGATCCTGGTGTGGCTTTTGTGTAAGTGTGTGGTGCGAACAGAGGCATGACGTCTTGTGGCCCCACTGAAAAAAAAAAATCCACTTTTTTACATTTCCAATCATTGATTCACATAAAAAAAATGACAGCTTGAATAGAGTTGCTACAGCACCACAGAGCGTCGGTGCCAGTGTTGCCAGGTGTACGACAATTATCATATTTGTACGAGAATTTTGCCCTCTGTACGATGTACGATCAGTAATCCCCAAAAAGGCCAAATATATGATCATTTCAACATTCTGTGAATGTGTGGTTGTAATCAGTCTGTCGCAACTGTCTGTCGGAGTTTTTTGTGAACCCTAAAGTTTTCCGGAAACAGATGACAGAAAGGCTGGAAACTCTACGATTGGCTCATTAGTTTCCACCCGTCATTGTTTATGTGTGACACATTAGCCTAACGCAACTGTGGGGCTGCTACTGCTGCTGAATCCATTCCGTACTGATGCCACAAAGCTGTGAGTGCCTGTTACACGCTATTCAACACTAAAGTGACTATAGCGCATCAATAGACTTGTTATTTTGGTTATGACAAGTGTACGATAATTTCCCTCAAAATACGATAATTTTATGTCTCTGGTATGATAATTCTACATTTCCCACCAGGCAACACTGGTCAGTGCTCTGCTGCTGTTGGCCGTCACCGCGTCCCCGAGCCAACTGTGGCTGCATTTACTATATATAAAAAATATCAACGGAACATTGTGCCCCAGCATCTATTAATATTAATATTAATATTAATATTAATATTAATATTAATATTAATCTGTAATAATGATAATGTAATAAAATAATAATAGGATGTGATACAGTCATAACTGGCAGTTCGTCAGACAACCAAAGTATTTTTATACCACATATAAAATTGTATTTGATAATTACTAATGTTTTAGTAAGAACTTACCGGTGCCTCTGTATAGATGGGCCAAAGTGAGTCACTCCAGGTCTTTCTTTCATTCAAAGCACATTTCATTCATAATATCATATATACAGGCCTTTAATTCCTGCACGTTTATGTTCCAATGAATTGTGAAAAATGGTCAAATAGAAATAAGTAATACAAAACGATGAAGTGGTCACCGAGGTGAATTGGTTTAGTCTTGACTGCTGATGTGAATGACAGCAGTGGGTGATGGGAAACCTGTTGACCATCGAGTGCCAAATTAAACAGGAATGGACAGAAAAAGGCCAAAACCATCAGGTGCCCAATTTAGAAAAAAAGAAAAGAAGAAGAGGAGAAACGAGCCAAAGAAAAAGGTCTGCTATGTTCTCTCTATCTATGTCATGAATGGAGGGCTAATGTTCACTGGTTATATATGATAAGTTTGTTAGCCTTCTTGCGATGATGCTCGCTATGCGAATACAACAGTAACTACCACAGTAGTTCTGCTGAACAAACACCCAGCTCTAATTTCACCTTAAGTTTGAGCTTTGCCAAAAAACTGTTACAAGTTCAGTTGTTATTTATTTTCTATAATTAGCCTGTAGTTTTCATATATGTAGGTAGTTTCAAATATAAACATTTGCTATAACCCTATTTTTTGTGACAAAACAATTTAATCAATCATAAGTAAAAATTTGCAAAGAGCTCATTGTTCCTCCCTGAAAGACAAATAAATATAGCATCTAATGACAGACATTTAGCATGTAAGGGCCTGTTGATTTAGATTGGCAATTCATGGATACTTTGTATCAGACTTATATTGTAGTCTACGGTTTTTTTGATGCCACTTTCAATTGCCATTTCAGGGGCACTAAAAAAATACTTTGGAGGACCCTCTGCCACGGGTGAGGATGAGCCCTCCACCTCCCCTGAAGACCTAATTTATACTAACTTTTGCTGTTTTATGTAATAAAACACATCTGTTTTTGTCAGAGTTTCTTAAGTGTGTTATTTGTGCGCTGAAGGGGTTTGTGCTATTTTGAGTATTTATTCTATATTTCATTTGTGTATTGTTTTAAATATTTAATGTCATTATTTTTTATTTTACGCATCTGTTATATTTTGACACATTTCTGTAAAAATAGTATATTTTGCTAACTTGTACTGCTGTATGTAATAAAACACATTTGTTTCTGTAAAATTGTGTGCCATATCTAATTTTTAGCAATGGCGGGGGGGGGGGGGGCAGAGCACCTCGAGGGGGTTTTGCCCAGGGAGTAATTCAGTGCAGTTCCACCACTGCTGACTTCATCAATCTGTCAGTTGTGATGCTCTCTACCTTTCTCATGGAAAACAACAGGGGTCAGGTGAGGGTGAGTTCATCGAACTTAGAAGGGAGGCGGAAAGCTAGGCTGAGGTGCGCCGTGCAAGATTGGTAAGAATAGCTTTAATACCCAGTATTATCTCTTACTGTGTGTAATGGAGAGTACAATCATCCCCGTGGCAAAACATGTCATGGGAGAAAAAAAAAACTAAGCTTATCATTACAGAATCTTTAAAATTAAGCTCACAAAAATTGTGAGTTTTGTGTAAAGTTGGAAATGATTTGAATGTGATTCAAGAGGGTGGATGTGTATGATGGTATTTTAGAAGACATTAGTTATGTATTAAATGAGTTAAGGAGGAACAGTGTTACAGAATCAGGATTTATGTGATGATGGTTGTGGTTATTTTGTGCTGTCATGATTCATCCACTAAGGGTGAGAGACTCAAAACAACCAATAATTAAATGGCGAGATGTTTCACATCTGTTCTTCTAACTGCAGTGTTGATTTTTTTGGCGTCACCAGGTTGCGTCCTGACGTGAGTGCCGGACAGCGCCAATGGGAGAGCACCGCCAAATGACAGTGAGATAATGCTTCTCATCAAGTGATGGGTTCAATTTTTTTTTCATACTATGAGCAAAATTCTGCAAAAAAAAAAGAGCATGTGGGTCATAAACAAGAAATGAAATATCAGCTATTTTTTCAAAGTGCTTGTTTGTGCACGTGTGTGTGTGTGTGTGTGTGTGTGTGTGTGTGTGTGTGTGTGTGTGTGTGTGTGTGTGTGTGTGTGT
>JAUESE010000098.1:8203-22877 GCA_032274725.1 Malacoctenus triangulatus
TATTGAAGTTATTAGGATCAGAACCGGGTTTCTTGAGTATGGGGGATACTGCTGCAGATTTAAAAGATGAGGGGACAGACCCAGTGGAAAGTGAGGAGTGAATAATGGCAGAAATAAGGGGGAGTAAAGAGGGGAGGGAGGATTTAACCAGGTTAGTGGGTAGTGGATCGAGCTGGCAGGTGGAGGGCTTTGATTTAAGGATGAGGTCGGTTAATTCTGCTGGGGAGGGGAGTAGGAAACAGGAAAGCGGCTGGGAGTGGGGGAGGGGAGGTGGTGGGGAGAGGGGTGGACCGGTCAAGCATAGGTTTTGGTGGATATTAGTGATTTTATTATTGAAGAACTGCAGTATGGAAGTGCAGGTATCGGTAGAGAGGAGATGGGGGGGGAAAGAGTTAGGTGGCTGGAGGATTTTGTTGAACAGGTTGAACAGGGTTTTGGAGTTACCTTCATTTGTAAGTATGAGACCAGAGTAGTATTGTGATTTAGTGTGAGCTATGGAGTCCTTATAGTGGAGCAGATGGCTATTGTACATTTCTTTGTGGATGGTTAAACCAGTTTTTTTGTAGAGGCGCTCAAGCTGTCGTCCTTTGGCTTTCATGGCCCGGAGCTCAGGAGTGAACCAGGGAGAAGATGTGGAGAAGGAGACAGAACGAGTTTTGACGGGGGCGAGGGAGTCCAGAATGTGATGAAGGCTGTTATTGTAGAGGGTGACAAGGTCATCGGGGTTAGAGAGGGAGTCAGGGATGTGAATGGAGTCAATATTGGAGCGGAGAGTGTCGGTGTTGATGTCTTTTAAGTTCCGGAAAGAAATGGAACGGGGAAGTTTGACAGAGGAGAGGGTGAGTGTGGTGGTGAAGGTGAGAAGGAAGTGATCTGTAACTGGGAGTTCATCTGCGGTGCAGTTCGAAGGAGTGAGGCCAGAGCAGCAGATTAAATCCAGTTGATGTCCTTTTTTATGTGTAGGGAAGTTTGTGAACTGTTCAAAGCCAAAACTGTCCAGGCATGAAGAGAAGTCTCGGGTGAGGGGTAGATTGACATTGTCCATGTGTATGTGTATTTATCTGAATATCAATAAAAATGACAGGGACACTGTCACATACCCAGTCTACATCAGTCTTTATTTAATTGTAATTTGTTGTACTAAAAAAGAGGGCAGTTTTCTTTTTTCTTTTTTTTTTTTTTACTGTACTCCAGACTGTCCCTGTATAATTTTTTGTGACATTTTTGTTTTCATTTGCATGTTTACTTTACTGAGTTCAGTTACTTTAGTGATTGTATAAACAAATTTATGGCCACCGGCCAGTTACATGTACTGCTCAGTTAGAGCAGGTTATTAGCTGAATTTTTGAATTTACATTATATTTGTGTTGCCTCTAGTAGGCTAATGACTGGCCCAGCGTAAATGTGTGCTGGAAGTTGTTTTCTATTAATAAAAGAAAAACTTGTTTCAGTTGCACTTTACCTTACAGTTGTAATGTTTAAATTCTGTGAAGAAGTCACAATCTTCCTTATGCAGCGAGTGTCTATTAGGATTACCTTAGGGAGAATGTGATCCAAGTTGCTGTTGGAGACAAAATAAATATGGCAAAATTTTTCATAGTCTAACTTGAATTGAAGTTGTTATATTTTGCCCAGATGAAATTATGTGTGATGTTCAGTCAGTTCCAAGACAGGCTGGCAAACGTTTCTCATGTTAGCATGATACAATTTGTCTTATATATTTTCTGGTGGGTAAGAGCTATATCGGTATCGGTTAACATCAGAATCAGGAATCAAGAGTTGAACAATAACGATAAATCAAATATCTGTAAAAATGCCAATCTCGGACATCACTACTTTTTAAAAATTAACTTAATGGGAACCAATCTCTGGACTTGGGATGGGAACAGCTAATGAATGATTCATAAATGTTGTTAACAATTTGGTCTGAGTTTGTAACTGATGTTGGCATTAACCAAAGACAGAGATCTGATTAAAGTAATTTACATCTGACTTTATTTTCCACAGAAAATATTGTTTGTTCTGTTGATGCATTTCAGTCACCCAAGAGCCCCATGTCAGGCTATTTCAGGTTATGTGACAGGAACACATCATCTCAACCAGGGCTTTGATTTTTCACAAGAACTCATCCCAGTTAGAAACAATCGCAGGATGGCATCACAAACACGACACCTCTGACCCACAGTTCTGACAATGTCAAACACAGAAACAACCAAGACCCAAGTCTCATGAGGCATGTTGGCACAACATTTCAGTCCTGGTAAGAGTCAAAGATAGGAAAGGGAGGAGGAGAGATTTTTGTACAGTTGCCGGCATGACTTGAGCGGTACAAAGCTTCACAGGGTTCACAATCTCCAACTGTCCTGCTAATGGGGCAAACTTGTTATGAACAGTTTTTCCCTTAGTCCCATAAAACTCCTTATCTGCAGTATGAGCTCCCTCTGTTCTGTTTACCTCACTGCACTCTTTTTGTGTGACATGAAGAAATATGAGGTGGAGGCTGTCAGTTGTAACCACTGCCTGTCAGACTGATTAAGCATCCTGCCAACACTATGGCTGCTGTTGTTTATACATAAATGCTTCTCGGCAGGTTATGAAAAGACTGTTCACATAAACAACTTTTGAGTTGCAATTAAAATGTTTTATCATGTAAAACGTGCGATGCCTTGCATCTCTACATTTGTCAGTGGGTTCATTCAAGCAGCTAAAAATATTTATATGCAATTCTGTTGAGTGGAACTTTTAACAACCATCTCAGCTTTGATTTTAACTTTTTTTTCAATGTTTTTCAATGTCTCTTCAGGAGCTGTTGTTGATTTGATGGGGCCTGACATAAAAGTCACAGGGCAAAGTATCATTTGATGACAGCAAATACAAATAGTCAATCAAATGAGATAAAACTCATTCAAATGTCACATTGACGATGTAAGCAATCAGGATTTTTTTCTGATGAGAAGTGCACACAAAACACTCTTCAAGTATAGTTTGTGTCTGTGATTAAACACTGATTCAATCGATTCTTTTCAAGTGGATACAATGATCAAAGATCCATACTGCACCTTGGTTGCTTTACAGAAACCTTAAAGGGACTAAAGTTGTTAGCAGCAGGGAAGGTGAGCTCAGGCTTGCACAACAAAGCTATATTAGCCAATCCTACAGCCCACCGCAAATTATAAGTATGCAGAGTGAGATTAACCCTTCACAGTACCCTGGGCAAAAATATTCAAGGGCCCTGTATCCCACAGAATCACCACAACTTCATAATATACATTATAAATTACAGCACTATATTCTCAATAAGTTATCCGGTGCATAAGATCTATAAAGATAGAACTGCTCAATTTAGTTTTCTGGACTAATTGACTTATATGTGCATGACTATGTTCTCCTGCTAAAACTACTCACTTATATATCATGTGATAAAAAACACATCAGTGTAATCTGATCCAACCCACCACACTGAAGGGGAGGGTACTGTCCTCCATTTCGACTTCATTTGAAAACTATGCAAAGAACAATTACTCTCATAGGTTATACCAATTCTATTTATTTGATACGAATGAAGGCTGTTTGGGAAAACAGGTGACAATTTCACATCACAGACTTCCTTGACTGGTCATTGATTTAACCTTTGACCTACCCTGTTTGGACTGGCCAATGGCAAGCAGGTCTCAGTTTGGAGTCATGTTTTGTTTTTCCCCCTCAGTGTCAGCTGATGTTTTAAAGTGACACATAACCAGAAGTTTGCTCCAGCTGAGGGGCCCATTGAGGCTTTGGCCCCGTGGACAGTTCCCCCATTGCCCATATGGTTATCGCAGGCTGGCAAATATATGCTTCTAACAGTCCGTCCTTCCTAAAGGAACTTCATCGTGAAAATTAGAAAGTTTTCCTCCAGCTCTGAAACTGTCACTCTCCTAAACGTTTTTTATGTTTCCTGCACATGTTGATTTGTGAGATCAATAAGAGATGGACAGGGCATTTTTCCAGTGATCCGGCTTGTCAGTCCACTGTGAATCAGATTGTATTCTACACATAATTTGCTCTGGAACAAGTCAGGTGTACTGCATGCATTTCCGAGCATACATCCTTTGACAAAAAGTAAACCATCTTCAATACCACAGAAAAAAAAACTGATTTAACCGTGAAGATACTTGCCTTTGGAGCAAGATAGATTCCATTGGATCGTGAGATTACAATGACTTCTCAGTCTGTATTAAACTTCTATTAATAAAATCAATTTCAATTGCTCAATTAAAGGACAAGACTACTCAGCGTCTCATATGACCTGTCAATCATTATGGGAGGTGGGTGCAAGGTTGGTTAAATATGATGATGAAAGCAGTCACCATGTCAACATCGACATCTCGCGAGAACATGGCAACCTGTTTCAATTTGGCCACCCACAAAAACTGCAGCTGGCCCATCATTGGGCCCCATAAGGGGTTGGGTTCCAACTCATGTCCCTCATTGACCGAGACACTGCCCGACCAGAGACGATTGGTAGTGCAGCCCAGGCATAGATATATTGCGGCGCTGCACACCATTTTTCCTCTTTTCCCGTGGGGCTGCGCTCGGTCAACAGTGCTACAGTCGCCGAAAGGGAGCAACTCCGAAGCAACGTGGGTACTATGACCTGGGCCGCAGTACTCCTCATGCCACATGAGTGAGGAACTGTTGAAGTGTCGCCAAAAACTTGTTTTGGATTTTTGGGGGGAAGCCGAACAACCCGGCCCCATCCTCATTTGGCAGACGCAGAGAAAAGACTTTCTCCCAAAGAAGGAGCAGAGGCCATGTCTCCTACGGGTTAACTCCGCTGGTCCCTCGCTTCCCCTTTGAAGCCAGCCAAAATTCACCCTCCTGCAGGACGCAGCAGCCGCCCTGCACATTCCCCATTGAAGGATCGGCAATGCTGGGAAGCATGCTCATTGCGACAAGCGACGTCGAGGAAGAGAGCTTTTGTGTCTGGGCAGAGACTGTTAGCTTAGCATGAACTGTGCTTTCTTCAAACTGTTTTGGTGTTCCGTTTTGTTTCTCTTTTGTTTATTTGTTTCAAGGACCACCGGGTCGGTCTTTAACTGAAGCTGTTGCCGCTAGAAGCCTCTCTGTGTGATCCACCGTTTGAACATCATGCTGCTAGCCGTGTGTTGTGTTTAGGCCGCAATGTCCCGATTGCGCCATCCGCGAACTTTCCTCAAGTCACGTTTCTCTACATGCTTCTCTTTCTCTCTGTCCTTTAGTAACCACATACGCACCCGCGCACTTGTACATACACACATCACTACACCGCTTTACACCAGTGACCTGAAAGCGACTCTGGAGAATCAGCGATCGCCAGTGTACACAACCCGTGGAGCAGTGATACGCTTTCTTTGAGCGATAAGTGTGTCCAGTTACTTGATGCTACCTCGTGTGCCCTTTAAAGGAACACTTGGAGGAGGTGGAGTTGTGGCCATTGTCTAGCTCAGGCTTAGCGTGCCACATCACCTGACGTAGTCACGTGCGCCATCTTGTCCTCTCACTTGCACTGACCAACGCCATTTTGCTCACTCACTCCCCCCTCTTCTCACTCTCTCACACACACACACACACACACACACACACCACTCAACCACGCTTACCTGATGTTGCTACGAATGATTGTTTGAGTGTGATTTTATGTATACGCCTTTATAGATAGTTTCAGACTAGCATTTATTGATTGTGTGTGGATTGTGGATGAATGTTGTGGAGGCCTCAGGTTCACAGGCCTAATCCAGGTTTTTGTATATTTTTAAGAGATTATTATGATAGAAAATTCTTCCATATGATATACCTTTGGACTCTGTCTTGAACCAAATCATACATACTTGGAAGTCCATTGATCCATTTCCCTTCACTTATCCTTGTTGGGTCACAGGGAATGCAGTCGTAGCAGGGATGGACAGACTTCCCCTTCTCCGAGATGCTACCACATTTGGGTGCATGCATGCAAATCCTGTTAATTGTTTTATTTGGGCGTGTTTTTAGGGACTGAGCATCAATGTGACACTGTGATTTCCTTAGCTGCTTTTTGAGCACTGTTTGAAGACGAGAAAAACCCTCAATGGCGCAAGCTCAAAAGACTACTTTCCATCAAGGATGAATGCAGATGACTGTGAAAGTGTTTGGCATGTACCTGTCTGCAAACCTTTAACTTTGTTAAACTGGTAAGCTGTTGTATTGCTTAAAAGCCACTGGCCCACACCCAAGAGCTCAGCTTCTTATTGTTGTTCATTTCTGTATTCACTTACCAACAGTGATAAACAGAAAAGAAATGATGACTTTTACAGGTTGTTTTCAGAAGACAATGAGGAAGCCCTGGTCCTCAAGCCTAAGAGAAAAATTAGTCATCAGGCACTGGTAGTTCACTACCTCATAAAGTTTGTACTTAGTAAAGTTTTTCCTAATGTCTAAATTCTTGCTTGTGTTGTACGTCACTTTGGACAAAAGTGTCTGCTAAATGAAACTGTAGAACTGTAGGAACCCCGACAAAAAAAACCCAGCAACAACCAAGCAGCACCATCACTCAGATGACTGCTGTGCTGCACTGCGGTCTCAAAAACAAAGCATAAAGTAGATTTATGGACATGTCAAGCAGAAGTAATCTCTTTAATCAGTGCAATCTTATTGACTGATGAGGAAGTGGCAACAAACAAAGCAGAATTAATTTTTCTGCCATTGAGTTGGGCCCTGAGCTGCTGATGGGGGAAGCTGGGGGTAAAATTGAATTGAAAACATTGCTCCAGTGATAAAGCACTTAGATGTCGGCATTATAACAATACACATTACTAATTAGCTACATTCTGGGGAAAACTATTGTTAGAGGACTGTGTGCGCGAATACACATAGATGTGCAATATATCACAAAATGTTGTGAAGTTAAATGTAGTGAAATAAATTACAGCTTCCGGAGAAAATGATTTTTTTTAAAAATACACATCTGTTGCCTTCCATTTGGGGGCTACAAAGGAGAAGAGTCTCACTTGAGATTTAGAGCAACACTGAGCTGGGAGCAGTAGGCGAATTTCACAGGCAGAGCGTAATGGGCGAGAGGGAGTGTAGATCTGGATGAGGGAATCCAGGTAGACCGGAGCCATTTTAGTCAATGTTTTGAAAGTTAGAAGAAGAGCTTTGAATGTGATACAAGCTGCCACTGGAAGGAAGTGAAGACAGGTGAAGTGTGCCCTCTTGGGTTTTTTAAGACCAGACGTGCTGCAGCATTCTGGACCATCTGCAGGGATCTAAGTGTGCATGCGGGGAGGCCTGCTAGAAGAGAGTTGCAATAGTCAAAGCGTGAAATCACTAGGGCCTGCACCAGAAGCTGTGTGGCCTGTTGTGTCAGGTAGGGTCTGATCCTTCTGATGATAGTGGGTATATCGACAAGACCAAGTGATTGAGACCACCTGAACTTAAAGGTCAGTTGGTCATCAATCATGACACCGAGATTTCTGGTGGAGTTTGTGGGTGCAAGCTGATTTGAGTCTAGCATGCCATTGATCTATAGTGGAACGGAAGGACATACTTGGAAGACAATGAGCTCAGTTTTTGACAGATTTAGTTGAATGTGGCATACATTCATCCATGAGGAGATATCAGCAGACAGGCTGATATCCAAGCTGAGACAGTGGTGTCATCAGGGGGAAAGGACACTTAGCGTTGAGTGTCGTCAGCATAGCAGTGGTGGGAGAAGCCGTGGGAGTGGATCAATGAACTGAGTGAGGTGGTGTGTAAGGAGAACAGTAGGTGACAGAAAATAGTTCAAACACCCAAGCTTTGGGAGCTTGGTTCAAGACTGCGTGCACAAGTACCTTGGACAGGAATGGCAGAAGAGAGACTGACCTGTTTTGGGTTGAGGTTTGGCTTTTTGAACAACCCGGTGACTGTTTAAAGGCAGTAGAAAAGACACCAGTATTCAAGGAGGAATTGACAATGTGTGTGACTGCAGGATTGACCATAGGCAAAATGGTCTGCAAGAAATCATTGGGTATGGGATCAAGAGGACAGGTTGTCGGTTTTAAGTTGAGAGGTCTGGAAACTTCATCCTCAGTCAGAGGAGTAAAAGAACAGAATGAAACACCAATTGCCAGCTGGGGCTGACTAAACTGGTTGGACTCAGAGAATTGTTTGCTGATGGTGGATACCTTCTCGGTAAAAAAGGAGGCAAACAAGTTGAATTAAAGCAGTGGCAGGCTAAGTGGTTGTAAGAGACATTCGAGGGTTGAACACTAAAAAGTTTTCTTGAGTCAGAAGCAGCACAGATTTCACTCTGATAGGTTTCTTGCTTTGCACTCTTTAGGCAGGAGGTGAATGATGCAAGTTTAAACTGATAGCAGGACAAGTCAGCGGGTTCCTAAAACTGCACAACTGAAAAAAACAACAATGGCTGGTATTCAAACATGTCCTAATTTGCTCTGGGTTTATATGCTCAGTGCACAAATATAAAGCGCTTTCCTAATTTATAAGCTATTTTTAATGCTCTTAAATTTCTTGTGTAAATCTGAGTGGACTCTGATAATAGTTATTTGTCGTCTGTTAGAAGGCCTCCTCACACACGCTGAGAGATGGGTCCACGAACTGGTAAAGAACCACCGCATTTAAACTGACTGCACCACTGGATGTTCTTGGGTTAATGTTGTCTGTATTCACACTACTGGAAGAGACTTCAGAATGTCAGTCAAATGTGTTTTTCGACAGAGCATTATTTGCTTTTAGTGGGAAATTAAAGTTATGCTAAGTCGATTCAGAGGGAGTGAGGCTCAACAGTGCTTTGTTGTTGCTGTCGTGGTGAGGACCTGCGCAGAAGAACTCTGTGAGGTCCTCAGCCACATGTACAACCTGAGCCTCAGCCTGGGGGTAGTCCCCACCCTGTGGAAGACTTCCTGTGTGGTCCCGGTTCCAATAACTCTGCACGACAAAAAGGACCCGGCCCACTGCGGACCAGCCGCCCTAACCTCCCACCTCATGAAGATCATGGAGCGTCTCATCCTCAGCCACCTCTGCACTGTGGTGAGTGACACCCTGGACCCGCTGCAGTTTGCCTACAGACTGAACATCGGGGTGGAGGACGCCATCATCTACCTGCTGCAGCGGTCACTCACCCACCTGGGGACCACCGAGAGCACTGTGAGGGTCATGTTCTTTGACTTCTCCAGCACTCTCAACACCATCTGGCCAGTGCTTCTGCGGGGAAAGATGGTGGACGCGGGAGTGGACGAACATCTCGCTGCCTGGACCATCAACTCCCTCAATGACCATCCGCAGTACGTGTGGTTGGCCAGCTGTCTGTCAGAGGTGGTAGTGTGCAGCACTGGGGCCCCCAGGGCACTGTCCTGTCCCCTTTCCTCTTCACTCTCTACACCTCGGACTTAAGCTTTAACCTGGACACCTGCCACCTCCAGAAGTTCTCCAGCGACTCAGCCATCGTGGCCCAGGTGCCAGAGGGAAACAACGTGGCGTACCAGTCGGTCATCATGGACTTCGTGGACTGGTGTGAGACTGGTGGACTGGTGGCGATTGCCTTCAGGAGGAAACCACAACCACACTCCCCGATGAACATCCAGGGGCAGGTCAGACAGTGGAAAGTTTCAGACACCTTGGTGTTCACCTCAACAATAAAACTGACTGGTCGGACAACACCACCGCCCTGTACAAGAAGGGCCAGAGCCACCTCCAGCTCCTGAGGAGACTGAGGTCCTTTGAAGTGTGCAGGCCTCTGCTTAGGACCTTTTATGACTCTGTGGTAGCCTCTGCTTTCTTCTACTCGGTCATCTGCTGGGCACCGAGCAGCATAGAATGGGATAGCAAGAGACTGAATAAGCTGGTCAGGAGGGCTAGGAGGAGGTGGCTGAGAGGAGGGTGTTAGCCAGACTCACATCCTTAATGGTCAGCACCTCTCACCCTCTGCACCAGATGGTGGAGGAGCTGAGAGGCTCCTTCAGTGTGAGGCTGAGACACCCTGAGTACAGCAGGTCATTCATCCCTGCTGCTGTCAGACTCTACAACACCACACAGACAAACCCAAGCCACCTCATCACTGTCTGACAGTAAAAAAAGTATATAAGATGCCGCCATTTTCAATATTTACATTTTTTATCTGTTTTAAACATTTTTTGTGAAGGAATGCCCAATCAGAACATTTACACCTCAAAGTGGCAGGTTTAAAAATGTGAATCTTTCACACAATTTTCCATTGTTTATGAATCGTATCTTTTATCGTTCCAATGTCCAAGCAACATGTTCAACTGATTTCTGTAACCTCAAGGACTGAATTTTCATCTTGTACAAGGGATTACTGAGGGAGGGAAGAAGGAATAAAGATCCATCCAAATTGGTTTCTGGGATTCAAAAAGCTTCTGGCTTCCTGACTGCTCAGATACACCTTCTGTGATTCACTCCCACAGCAGGAGTGTTTGAACAATTTATTGTTTGTTTCTACCGAAGCCTGTGGACTTTCCAAGATTATGTGAACAAAGCTAAAGAGAAAAAAAAAGTATAGGCTTTCTCTTGTGTTTATCTCCTGTGATTTACTCAAGATCCAGACATCACTACATAACAACTCAGTATTTCTCACCTGGAGTTAAGCTTTTCTGAACTCTCCCTTGGTTATTTTACTGATGACACACTCCAGTACTTGTTTTGGTTTGGCTTTTTAT
Source organism: Malacoctenus triangulatus (assembly GCA_032274725.1). Lineage (NCBI taxonomy): Eukaryota > Metazoa > Chordata > Actinopteri > Blenniiformes > Labrisomidae > Malacoctenus > Malacoctenus triangulatus. Next base: position 18,874 of record JAUESE010000098.1, read on the forward strand.
TTAGAACATCTCCACCTATGGAGACAAATCTCTTCGGACGGATTGGAACTTAATTTGGCAACAACGGTAAAAATTGTAGCATCAAGAACAATACAACTGAATTTTTCTGTCTTTGTTTCAGTGTAAAAAATTTAAAAATAAAACAAAGAAAAATATTTGCGTTTATGCACATTGGATAAACCTTTAAAAAAAAGAATTCATGTGGGAATTCAAGTTCCATTCAGGCCTGATGTTTTGCAATGTTGTGATGTCAGCTTTCAGTTGCAGTCTTGTTTTAATCAGCATTTTTATTTGACTGTGTCGTGTCCATGTCTGCTTACGGCTAAAACTAAATCCGACACAAAATTTTTTGGTGAAAAATTTTAAAAAGCAGTTTGAAATGTCATTTGACTGGGCCACATTGGACCCTCTGGCAGGCTGGTTTTCACCTCCACCTGGTAGTTCGACACTGTATTCCTAAACAGTCCTGAGTTCATCTTCTTTTGCGCTGTTTGCATTGTGAAGTTTGGCCTTCCATTTATTGTGATGTTTAGATTTTCGTGAAACATCCATTGTGAAAATGGCATTGAAGGTATCCTGAATTAAATTCCTCTCTTTTGTCAGTTATTGTTGGTTGAAACAGCCTGGTTGGGGCAACTTATTCACTGGTGTGTGACAGTGCAGGCTCTCAAAGATGGGAGGCATGAAATAGTGCTGCACAGTCAATCAGTGATCATGGACTTTTTTCATTATGTAATTGTTCCTGCATTTTCAGCAGGTTATTATTATTATTATTATTATTATTATTATTATTATTATTATTATTATTATCATCATCATCATCATCATCATTATTATTATTATTATTATTAATAGTAGTTGTTGTTGGACCTCTCAACAACAAAGTGGGGAATCACAGCAAATTCTTTGTCTCTTATCTATTGTAAAAGACGGGGTGCCAAGGTCAACGGCTTGAGGTTTTCAGAATAACACTTTGACAGTTTCTGCTGAGTGTTATTTTTTTTTTCTTCACTGGAATGGCTTTTCAAATTAAAGAGAGAAGAGGCAATTCACAGCCATTCTCAGAGGCAGCTGGTGGTAAAGTCACGCACAAGTCCGACGCCCACGCAGCTGGAGCTTGTCCCAGTTTCTGTAGCATTCAGCAATTGAGAGCATTGCTACTCCCACCCGACAGGATGGTAGTTCATCGCAGGGTCACTCTTCAAGCAGTATAACACAAGGACCCAGTTTTACACTCGGCTGGAGAGAGAAAGGTGGGTTAAGTGTCTTGCCTAATGACACAATGGCAGAAAACATATTTCTCTATTAGCATGTTGGGAGCTGGGCTCAAACCAGTGACCCTTTGATCAATGGCCAACCCACTCTACTAACTGAGCCACTGCCATCTACTTTGATGCAACAGAGCCATATATTGATAGCATTCAAATAGTTTAGCAACTATTTGTTGGTCTGTGTTTGTGTGCTTTTCTCCTTTGTGCTTTAATCTGCATGAAAAACAAAAGGAAATCAGCTGTGACTTTACAGACTGCTGTCTTTCAGCTACTTCCTTTTCCAGCCTGCTTCCCAGATTCAGTTACAGGCAAGTGTTGATAGGGACTCGAATTAGCACTGCAGGAGCACTGCAGAATTTATACGGTTTACCAGCCATTTAGGGGATATGTGGAATTTATGTAGACTTACCACATAGATTTTTGCTGATGGGGCCCTAAGCTGTATGATAAAGAGGTGGCTGCACTCCCTCCTGCAGGTAAAAAACAGCTCCTCAGCAAGTCCAGTAAGGCTTCTGCTTAACAGGAGGTGTAGCCACACTGAAGTGCTGGCCTGAGATTAGCAAAAAATCCTCCAAGGCAATCATCATGTATTTAAACTCCCATAGCTGAATGAAAGGACAGATATGTTGGATGTGGTGAGCACCACTGGTTCTGAGCAGATATGACAAATCAAAGACTCACGGAAGGAGTATTGTGTTTACTGCGTCTCAGCCTGCTGTGTGAATGTCCCATGGGAGTGATAAGGGAAATGATGACACACAGACATTAAACACATTAAAGTGCTTTCACATGACAGTAATCCAAGTCCTGATTTACTCTGAATTATGCATGCTCTTCCAGTTATTACCTTGGGGAAGAAAGCCAATAAATAATAGAAAAGTTGAGAAATAAATTGTCTGATTGCAGGCACAAAATCAACAGATGCCCAGTTGATCTCACCACTACATCCTCCAAGAGGTGAGCAAAGGGAGAAAAATGTGTCCTCTGGACCTGGAATGTTGGCTTTGAAGTCAAAGGAGATCACGGGTTCTGGATTGGAGGTGTTCGTATTCAAATACAGTAGAAGATGCATAGAGTAAACTGGGTTTCGCAAATGTTCTGCACATTGACGTGCTTCATCTGTCATGATTTCTGCTGCCATCGTGTTGTTTGGATTTTTTCTTCTTTATTTCTTGTGCCCTTGGTTTCAGTGTTCTAAGTTTATATTCTTGCAATGCCTGAGTTTAGTTAATCGTATTGGTTTTTATTTTTCATCTCCATGTCAGTCATGTCCTGTTTTGTTTTGGTATTTTGCTCTCCCCATCCTTACCCATCCAGTGAGTGGATGAATCCACCTGTTTTTTCTTCCTTGACTGAGTGTTTTGTCTGTCTTCCTTGTTCCTTGTTGGTTCATGACACCAAATGTCTTGTCTATTATTTGGATGACTATGTGCTTTGCTTCGAGTTTTTTGACTTTTGGATTCCAGTTTTTTTTTCCAATTTGGGAATTCCACTTTGATGAGCGCTTTGTTTTGGGCTGTCTTTCAAAAGACTTCTACGGAGTTATAGCAGTGACAGCTTCGACTGGCATTTAACAAGTTTATTTAAAATCCAAAAAGTTGCACTAAAAAATAAAATCCATAATTTAGGAAAATAATAGCTTTCAATTCAAACATTTACGCTGACAGCATTTTTACACATTCACATCATTTTTTTACGCTGACTGTTTTTACGTTGTCAAATAAAGTTCTGAAGTATTTTAGCTGTTTTTAATGTGCTGTTTCTATTGGTTTCTTATTTTCTGTTAAAGATTAGGTTAAAAGTTCATCTTAGGGCAGAGTCACTGAATGCCTTCAGTTAGAGAAAGAATGTGACAGTGTTTTTTCAATTGCCTGTTACGGTGGGGGTTTGACCCTTCAGAGTTAATATCTTAACTGGAAGCCTATTGATCATTGTCACCTCCCCATCCCTCAGTTCTTTGTGTTGTTGTGTATCTCTTCTTATGGTGTGGATGCTGAAGGAAGTCTGCTGACATGGTCTTGTAGTTCTTCAATCTCTTTATTACGAGCACAGTGTCAAAACAAGTTGTCCGGCCCGAACTCGGAGGAAAAGGTGGCCAGATGCTTTTTCCCCTATTCTAAGTTTAATGCTTCAGTTCTTATAGGGTTTGGGTTGGGCTTCATTAGCCTAGCCCGTCCCTTCTTTGTCTTGTATCAGGCCCGTATTCAGTGCGGAACCTCGGAAGGAAGAGGGAGCAGGTGTCTCGTCTCCACGCGTCCTCCCTCGTACCGAGCATGAGCTGAGAACTTGACAGGGCGGATGTTCTCATGAACAGACTTCTTCCAGCCCCTGCAATGTATACATCAGTAAATTTATATATTTATACAACTGCAGTAGGAATAGCAGCCTGTCAGCAATGAAATGTTGTCTGTTCTCTTCTTAGCAGCTCGTCAGTTAGCTGCAGCATCATTGAGTCAGTGAATGAGTTAATGAAGATGATTCGTGAGTCCAGAGTCAGTAAAGTGACTCACGAGTTTTGAGTCACTAGTTCATGACTAGCACATCACTTCTTTGCAGTGTTACCCGGCTGAATGGTTCAGCAGGCAGCGGCTTACTCGCAGACTGTCACTCGCTGCAAGCTGTATCACGCTTGCCAGCAGGAAGAGGTGGATTTCATCAAAAAATAGAGTTTCAGTGTTTTCCACAGGAAGAATGCAGTCAATAAATGGATATATTCATATAACTGTAGTTAGA
>JAUESE010000098.1:128962-139998 GCA_032274725.1 Malacoctenus triangulatus
AGGCTTCAGCGGCTCACTGGTTCATTCATTCATGATGAGGACGGACTTCAAAAAAGGTCCCTGGAATTTAGATCTTATTCATACACATTATGAAAGACGGCTGTGAAATAATCACCTTGGGAAATCATCGATTTACTGCTTAGCCTGAACATTAACCATAAACATTGTAGGACCTTCAAGATAATAGGCTTCTTTAACAAGAAGTGTTTTAAAGAGGGGGGGGGGACACAAGTCGTACACCATGATTTCATCCGGATCCTATACTGCAGTTTGAAAGTTGACACCAATGAACACCAATGAGTGGATGTGAGAGAGGTTGTGCTTTGTTTTCACCAGTCGTGTATGAATTAGAAGGGAATGGCAGCGCATTAGAAATAGGAGAACATCAATGCTGGTATGTGGCAGCATAAGACATGCTCGTTTCAGACGGCTCGGCAATTTGTTGACGGCCTAACTCGGATGTAAGCAGAGCAGCAACTTGAAGGAACTCTGTCAGAGACAGCTGAGAAATGAGAGCACATATAGAGTGAGGGGGACCGTCTCAGTGACAGCACAGTGTGGAGGGAGGAGGGGGGGGGGAGGACCACATGGAAAATCAGCAAAAAGCACACTGAAGGTTAGGAAGAAAACTACAGTCTTTATTGGAAAATATTAGTCTGTGTGGCACTGTGTGATAATTGTAATAATAAGAGTAATATGACCATAATAATACCATGCAAATAAAGACCAAAGGCAAGGCCTGACCATGCTCTCTGTAGGGTTAACAGAACAGAAGCAGCATCCAATGAGTAGATGTGTATGCTTACAGCACAGTTCAGTACAGCAGGGACATCTCTACACAAAGATTACATTGGAATCTGCTGTTCAATGTGGAAAAACAAAAGTATAAAATGACCATGCATTAGGATCTAATACAAGAACATAAGGTAGAAAAAACCACAACCAAAGAATAAAAAGACATTTTGATTCTAAAAGGAAGTTCTACAGCAGTGCAGGATATACACATCCCTGTAAAATGGATAGCATTCTGGAGGCGCCGCTGGGACAGAATCGAGAAGGGTGGGCGGGGAGAGGTGGGGGGTGGTGGGGGCGGGCTGTGCATGTTCGTGGGGGGACTTTTTTTTTTTTTTTTTCAAAATGGCAACATGGATTGGACGTAGGTCTCGCCAATTTTGGTGTGAAAATCAATTTTATCCGGCAGGAACAAAGGCTTTGAAGACATGAGCGGGATTATGAGCAGCTGTCTGGACGCCACCATAACAGGTGCAGTGGACCATCAAAAAGGTAGAAATGGCATGACGGTGAGGCAGCCAATTAGCAAGGGGACCCAGTGATCAGTGGTCACTCGAAATGCTTTGATTGCCTGATTTGTTTTATTTTTTTTACATCAAATGCTGGTACAATGCACCTTCGCAGTCAGGGGACGGAGACAGCGCTCGGGGTCCGATCAAGCCTGGCTGTGATCGAATCGGGGACGGATCAGAATGTATCCACTTTACAGAAATTTCACAGCAGAAATGTCGTCTATCCACACTGAATGGGAGAATCACAATGACAGTCTGTAGTCAAGTCTTAACGCTACAATGGGTTATTCACTAAAGAGCAACATGACAGTTTAAATAGAGACAAACTGTTGGCTACAGAGAGTGTTATTCTTTAGTCGGTTACACAGAAGGATACGGTATGAGTGGGTAACTCGGTTTTAATGCCAATGTCGTCTTCGGATGGAAAGAGGAAATGAGGAAGAAGGGGTTCACAATACAGCTAGATGCAGAGAACAGGCAGAGGCTACGGCAGACAGCAGCAGATGATCGTTAGCTACACAATGGAGGGGGACAAAGGTCTGAGAAATGCGGAATGTAGAGCCAGCCTCGATACTATGGAACAGGAAAAAAGAACACAAATAAAAGCACAATGAAATCATTGGTGCTACTGCATGTCGGGCTTTTTGTTTTTGTTTTGCTTCGGGTGTGTTTAAAAAGGCAACAATGCACGTCAGGTTATTACTACTATTATTATTACATAATCAACACAGAGAGCCTGCTGCAGTGGAGGATGATGTTATTGTTGTTATGCCAAATCAAAACGCCTTGATGGCCGGACACACTTTCACTCGTGAAGCACCTGCAGAGCAATTTGCAAAGGGGGGAAGATGCCATCCAGTTGTTGTTTATTTTTATTTATTTATTTTTTTGAAATCAGCCAATTCACAACTCAGCCAGCCATAATTGCGACCTAATCTACAGTCACACTCGCCGTGTTAAGTGGGAAGGACGTGTAATTAAGGCTCAACTCACGGGGAATGAGGTTAAAAACGACGTCAGCCGCACACAAAGGAGCGAGCGAGCCCCGCGTCACGTTGGCTTCACAAACGGAGGCGTCTGCTCGGCCACAATGACTGACACACGTCCCGAGCGGGAGCGGCGCCGCGTTATCTCGGTGTTAAGAAGCGGGAGCCGTCCGGCCGGCCGGTGGGAGCACAAACAGGTCGCAGGCGGAGGATGAAGCAGACGGGACCGCGTTAGCCGCCGAGGATAAAGGGGGGAAGGGGGGGTAGGTGGTGGTGGTGGGGAGGGAGCGGGGCTGCCATTTGACAGCTGCAGTCGTTCGCAGGCCCCGAAACACCCGAACGCAGCGTCTCCGCGGCTATTTTGAGACTGCGTGTCCTCCGTCGGGCCTCGCGCGTGCTAACGGATTCGGTTCGGTTGGATTTTGCGCGACGCAGCGGCTAGCAAGACCGCTAGTAGTTGTCTATAAGCTGGCTCGCTCTTTAAGCTAGCAGGTGTCAGTTCTGTTTACATCATCTGTGGACATTTAACGGAGAAAGGGAATAAAAAAAACGCCAAGAAATCGGCGAGAGTAAGAATGAAAGAGCGACAAAGCTGTCTCATACCTCTGTTTCTAACTGAGCTGAAGACGGGCAGAACCAGATATCCGACATGAACCAACACCATCCTCGGTCCTTCTTTGTTGTGTGCGCAGCCAGTGAGACAGATGGTCCATGGAAATGATCCGCTTCAGTCCTCGGCACATTCAAACGGACAGGCTGCGCTGCCTGCACACACGGACCCGAGCGGCCAATCATCGCGCCCGTGTGACGAGGACCCTCCGGCTTTGGCAGCGGCATCCACCAATGGCGCGAGCCCCTGGGCGGGGCCGCCCGGTCCTGTGGATGTGCCCGCCCCTCTACGATGTTCCCGGATCATATAAGGTACCCCGAAGTCCTGCTTTATTGTCTGGGACTTGGCAAATACTTACTTTGTGTTTGTGCCAAAACTTAAAACTAAACTTACCGCACTCCTCCGAAGGGACGGGATTTTAACCTCACTCCCACAAATGCTGGGACACTGTTTGAAATAAAGATAACAGCAGGACTCCACATCCACATGATCCACATCACAATGTTGAAAAAATAAAGATTTGACAAAAGTGAGAAATTTAACCTTTGAAAACCCTCTTAAAATATCGTTTTTCACTTGAAGGGAGCGACACATCGCTCTACAATTTGGGACAGGGGCAGTAAGAAATGGAAGGAGCTCAATTACATGGCAACATGTCAGGGAAGACACCTGAATGCAGTGACTTCAGAAGAAAGATGGGCATGTAATGATGTCAAACCAGCATCTCTCAAATTGCCACCAAGAAAAGCTTGCCTCCCCCCCACCCCCCACCCCCACCCTTTATAGTGAGGCCAAACCTTAAAGCAGGAAACACATACGCACTACACATGAAGCTAGAGCCTTCAAAATTAAAGCATTGTGCTTTTTTCTTTCATTCTGAGGCATTGCACACCCCTAAAAACTTGGATATTGGTAAAATACCAGCAGGGTCATATGAGGCTTCATCAACCACCAGGTATTAACAGAGGAAGGTTGTGTGTCTCCTTGTCAAGCTGTTTTGTATCGGACACTCCTTGCTCCATGTCTGTCGCTGACTGGATGCACCCAGTTTTTCAATATTCACCAAACTTGCGTAGCCTTCTTCTCGCGTGCACGACCAAAACATAAACGATGTGTCAGGTGTAGGATCTGTTCCCTCAGTTAATATGCAGAAATAGTCCTCAGTCCTCTCAGGCTCGCTTCATTTAAATGAGACTTTGACAAGAGATTCATCCGAGCAGAATCGCTTCGCTCCTTTTTTCTCCCCAGAAAAGACCCGAAACCCAGATTTGAATAGAAATCTTTTGGCTTCTTTGGGGACCAATTAAACACATCTTGGTTTAATCAAAGGGCAAACCACAACTGAGCGTTCTCTTTCTCACTTTTTGACCCAGCGGAACATTTGTCTCAGGCAGCAGTGAGCGATTAAATATCACCATCAGGGAAATGTAGCCGCATCGTCTTTTCCAGATCATTAAATAAGACTGAAGTGTCGTGGAATTCCTCTGTATCATCGTGGACGTGCGCGTCGTTTCGCGGTGCGGTGGGGATGCTGAAGGATGTCTGCACCCTGAAAAAAAAAAAACTAAAACCTGTGTCCCTGCCGTCTCCCAGCCTGGAGGACGAAGGAACAGATGGGCACGGGGAGGCAGGCCGAGGGGCTCACAAAACTCTCCGTCCCATATGTCCCCGTCTTCAAGTTCCCACCATGTGCAGCTTTCTGCCTGCGGTGAGACACAAAGAGCCTTTCAGAAGACTTTCCACTCACTGCAGGTCGAACTTGTGCGAACAGGTTCCTTTTAATCACATCAAGCACCCATTTGATCTTCTTCGCTTTCGAACCTTAACTGAGAAAAAACTGAAAAAACTGCGTTGCTTGTCAACACTGTGACACGATCAGACCAGCAACTGGAAAATAACTTTCGAAGTTTACCTTCATTCAAGGGGAAATCAAAGCTTCTGTGTTTATTTGGTCTCACTCTTTAAGCAGTAAAAATAACCGAGTGGATGGTTTTTCCGTTCACAAAGAAGTGTTTGGGAAAAAGAGACGATATATTTTGATGTTCTTCCGAGCACAGATTGGTCATAAAATTTGATGCAGTTCCGCCGGTGATTTAAAGTCGCTCTTCCCTGCGGTTCCTGCCGAGCCCTGTGGCGGTGGTTGGAGCGCCAAACAAAGGAGCCAACCCGTCTGAATCAACTTTAAATACCTTCGAGGGAACGGACATGTAACACAGAATCTAAAGTGGCATCATTACCGAAGGAAGACATCTGCAGGATGAGGGGGAAACTCTTTTTCTTGGCTTTGAGAGTGAGCCAGCACATTCACGCTCTCCACCAGGCCGCCGCTGCACTGCAAAAAATTAGCATACAGCTGATGTTGTGCCCTGAGGGTGAAAGGAGCTGGTTTAAGGGCTTTGGTTCAGTAAAAAAAAAAAGAAAAGAAAAAGAAAAGAAAAAGAAAGAGTAAGAGAGAGAGAAAAAAAAGGGCCCCGCAGGCTGCATTGCTTCACAAACTCATTGTCCTCTTCCTGTGAACTCCATATGTCCCCCTAGTGGCAGGTGTCACAGGATGACCTCTGACCCCCACATGCCACTTTGGAGGCTGAGGGAGAAGCTGTATTGTTTGCATTGCAGGCAGTTGTCTAGACTGTTTGACCACAGGCTGAATAGCAACAATGGGACGACTCACTGAGAATTGCACCTAAGGGAGCCATTATTCGGCATCCTCCAGACAAACACACACTTGTGTGAAAATGTTCACAAAGAACAATTTGGCCGTCAGATTTGGTTACCAGTGACGAGCTTGTAATGTTTAAACCTCAGGAAGTTTAGAAAATGCCGGAATCAATCACAACATTTTGCCTACAAGTCTCTTCAATTCAGTTAAGTAACACTTGATTATAAAGTGTTATCAATTAAACTTCAACATCTATTGTACAGTGAGAACTAAAAAGTCTTACTCATCAGTGTTCAGTGATTCCCAATGTGAGGGCTACGGCTGCCTGGTGGGCCCTGAAGGTACTGAAGGTGGGCTGGGACAGGTCAAGTTCATATAAAGTGGCCAAATGTCAGTTTTAGGATTTAACCTCACAGTGAGAAGTTCCTGGGTTCGCACCCTGGTGGGAAGAAAAACACACACCAATGCACACCAGGTCATTAAATAACGCTCTATTTATTTAGTTTTTAAAATAGTTTCTTTTTGTTCTACAGACGTAAATTTCAAGGAAGTCAGGGACTTTGCAGAAGCAACGAAATAAACACATCGCTCGTTAATTTAAAATACTGACAGCAAAAGGATAAAAAACGGAGGGAGGAGCGAGGCGGACCCTCCGGTGATGAGGAGCGCGGGAGGCTGCGGGGGTGAGGAGGAGACGCCGCCCAGCCAACGGGCCGCGCTGTTGCTGCCTGCAGTCCGGGAAGCATCGCTGACCTGGGACACTTCCACTGAATGTCCCACGGACGCTCTGAGACCATCGACAGGAGAGCTGAAGGGGGGGGGGTTCAAGCAGGATGAGGTGGTCTGCCGAAGAAGTGTTACAGCGGAAAGAACTGGCCAAAAGGAAAAAGTGTCCCGAACACTATCTTTTTTTTTTTTTTTTTTTTTTTCTGCAACGAAACCAAATGCGACATCTTTTCACAGTAAATGCTCTGACTTCCAAAATAAAAAGGATTTACTGAGCAGGTTTAGAAGAAAAAAACCAACAGAGGAACGGGAAAAAAAAACAAACAACCCGAGAACATTAATTGCATCGATGCTTTGGTTTTAGTTCTTCTCCCCGAAAATGTTTCCCTTTCTGTGGCCTGCGAAGAAAAAGCTCACAGCGACTTAATTTTTCTTTTCAAGCATCACCTAGAAAGCTAAACGTCTGTTCGGTTTGCAGTCGGATAAAGTTGGGGGTTGAAACATCGTGTGATGTGAGCTTTCGAAATTTTACAGGACAAAAAAACAACAAAAAAAAAAAAAAGTTCAGGGCAAAAAGAGTGAGTGTGCCCTGAGCGTCAGGTTACAAACAGTCCATACAGTAAGTGTTTCGTCTACAAAGGCCCCCCCCCTCCGCATGTGGGCAAAGAACGCAACACCATTTCTCAGCCTCCTCATTGGTGCGCTGAAATTCATGACGATTATTAAAATATTTATAGTCCAAATAGCAAAAGTCCACTGATTTGTCAGGTAAAAGAATAAGCTTTATACCGTTCTGAAAGAAAAAAAAAAATAGTGCACATTTCAAGGCATTCAGGCCGTTGTGTTTGCAGTATTCAATGGAAGATACATTTCCTCAGGTATCATGAAGGGAGGTGGGGGGGGGGGGGGGGTCCCCGGGGGGTTTAAAGGAGTTTGCACCGGTTCAGGGTGAGCATGCAAACGATAAGCACGCCTGGTCAGCGCGGCCGAGGTCATACATTCACCGTTCACTGTGTCACCTGGGACAGACGGGAGCACAACGAGGGCTTCCATTAAAAACTCACAACCTACTGAAAAAAACGTGCGACTGAAAAAGAGCCGTACTCCACTGAAGCGTTTGAAAAAATTGTGCATCGTTTCTTTCTTTTTTTTTTTAAACCACATTTCTCATAACAAACAGAAAAAGAAAAAAGAAATCATTTGTAACAGAAACAAAATGTGTTCATTCCAATCACTGAGATAATTGGGGACATGCAGTAAAATAGAGCACAGTGAAATGAATGCATGAGGAGGTTGATCCTGCGCTCGTGCCAGTCTCCAGAGGGTTGTCTTAACATAAGCACGAAGGTGTAACAAAGCAAACAGCAAACATGCCTCTCTTTCAACCTTTTTGGAAGAGGGACGCTCTCAAGCCTGAAAACGAGTTCTGTACATTAACTTTCAAAACAGCCAATAACGATCCAGTAAAGCGAGAAAATAAAACCAAACAAAATACAGGCTATTCAACCCTCACTCATAAAGCTCCTCTGTGAATTTTGGTCCAATTTTCTTTGGGTCGATCCAAAAAAACAGATATTTATTCTTCTGATTAAACCAGGAGTGTCAGAGATGAGGTCCGTGGGCCAAACGTGGCCACAGCAGGCTTCCATCCAGCCTGTGGGAAGACTGAAGAAGATGGCAACTTAAACTTTGTCATTGCCATTCCTAAAGTGTTCAGAACTTAACACTGAGGCTCAGAACTGAACAGGAGTTGCCAGGGCACCTCCTCGCCAGGAAACCCGGTGACGGAGCAACGGGAGCTTGCAGCGAAAAAAATAAATAAAAAAGCTTCAGCATCAAAAGAGAACTTTTGAGGTTGGATCATAAATTGGGCTGTAAGCTGCAGAAATCATGTTGGAAGCAACACAGCTTTGCTCAAATCAATATACAGCTGATAGAGACCGTTTGATTTGGAACCAAACTGTTTCAACAAGAAGTTTTTACAAAAATGGAAACTAAACGAAACATTTTCATGACATGTTCTTATTGCCAGTCTGGCCCATTTTGCTTCAGAACCGCTGCATGTGACCAATGGGAATGACACCTGGTGCGTCTCCATTGGCAACCACTCGGTCTGACTTCTCTGTTTCAGTGTTTCCAGTACAGTATCAGTACTCTTTCTAAACCCTGTTCTAACCACGCCCCTAAATGTGATATCGACAGGCTGAGGGCCGCTGATTGGCTGAAGACCGGCCAGCACGTTTAATATTGTGTCCGTGTCTTCCTCTGAACATGACAGCTCCCCGAGTTCGAATCGTGTTGCTATGCCGACTCGGGCTGTGATGGGCTATAACCACAATGGAGGACCGACAGTGCCGTCCTGAGGAAGCCCGAGTAGGCACTGATGGAAAACACACCACTTGACACTCCTGGATTAACCCGGTGCTAAACGTGTTTGGGCCAAGTCTCCGACGCTTCGTGCGAGCCCGGGCGACTGTGGAGTAAAGCAAAGTTGACTGCAGACTGATCTGAGTTCAAGTCCAGTGGCGAGACCTTTGAAATTCAATTCCTTTGAGACAAATAGATTGAAAAAAACTTTGCCGTCTGTGGTGGACTGTACATTAGTCCAGGTGCCAGCTGCCGTTCTGTCCTACCTGCAGGTGATTAGGATAAAAAAAAAAAAAAAAAGCCTAATCCAGTCTGAAAGTACTCCATTCAAAGTCTGGAGTGACGCAGGTCTCCAGCCATGCTGTGACAATGACCTGCTTCAAAGCAGCAACTTGGAAGTTTTCACTATACATCTGCAAGCACACAACACAAAATGACTACCTAGATGCATTACAGGGGGGAGGAGGAGGAGGAGGGTGGGGGGGGGGACTGAGGTATTAAACGAAGGGATGATATTGCTATTGTTAACAGATAATTCACTCCTGTACATTTCCACCTGCACTTGAGGTGCTAAAACTCAGAGCTGATGAGCCACAGATCGGGGAGTCACATCAGTAGAATGGCTTTGATACGATTGTTCAACGACCACGTTATAAACAGGGTGCTCAGAGGTGGGGACAGTCCACAAGCGGGTACAGGCGAGGCCGCGACTTCAGTGTACGAGTTGCTTAAAGTAGGTATTTGTGTCCGATGTCCTCGTCCAGCGTGAGGTCAACCACTTCGGGGGGGGACGCCCAGCTTGGCTGAGGGGAAACAGTAGTCCAGAGCTGTGATTGATTTGTGCTGTTTAACTGCTCCACTGAGCTCTCCTTCCAGGAGGACAAGCTCTTTATCACACCTCCACATGGGTGGGCGCATCTGGATTCGAAAAGAAAAGCTTCTTTTAAAAGAAAAAAAAGGGCTGAATTCAGAAGGAGGAGGAGGAAGAGGAGGAAGAGGGGAGGGAAGAGGAGCAGTAAAACACAAAACTTTCACATTTTAGTTTCCTGACTTGAGAAGTCTTTACCGTGCTTTCTCCTGCACGCCGACTATCTCCACCTCACTGTCAGAGGAGGCGATATTAATCTGGCCCTTGTGCTGAGAACTCTCCTTGTGTGACAGCTCTGCCTCCACGTGTCCTGAAACAAATGAAGAGGGACACAGTCACACATTGTGAGGAGCGCGCCAGAGGAGCAGCAGAGAGCCGCGGACCCTTGCTGACACACAAAGGCCGCAGCTGCTTCGACACACACACAGAGGGAAACACACCCACACGCACAAAAAAACAAACAGACAAACAATGATGACTTTGACACTTGTGGTTTTGGAAAGCTGACTGGACAGCGTGGAGTCACACATTAGATGGCGGAATTTACGTTCAACTCCCGACGATGCCGACTCGATTCGTTTTGCGAGGCAGCAAAACATCCGGCGGTGTAAAAGGCAAGCCGGGGGAGGAGTGAGAGATCAAGAGTGCTTCAAAAGCAGGGCTTGCTGAGATAAAAGAACCCCCCCACACACACACACACGCACGCACACACACGCACGGCACCCATCCGTTTAACATGTCCTGCCTTCACTGAGAGGAGTGGAAAGTATCAGTTTGGAGATACCGGGTTTGTAACTGACCTGAGATCGAGCTCAGAGCTCTTATACACCCAGAGTGAGCTGCCATATCCTGGCCTCTGTGTGTTTTTAGCTCATGCTTTATCACCGTGGGCCGGACTGTCTCCGCACTCACACTCTCCTGGTTAGAATCAGTGTCTGAAATATCATAGTGGCCCACTACTGGAGGCCCGTCTGCAGGAAACAAAGAGAACACTTCATTATTCAAATCATGCATGGGGATAGTGGGACTCTTGTTTGAGACAAAAAAGCCGGGGCACGGCATCCAAGGTCGCGCCGCTGCAGCATCCACAACACACAGTGAAACACACCCTGTTATCGCTGATGTAAAAGGTTTGCATTAACTTTGAAAAGATGCCGCGCTGTCATAAAAAGACGCGACTGTGAATGAGCCTATTGTCAGTGCGTACGGCTAAACTAATGAGGCTTTTATGTGAAGGTGGACGTGACTGCAGTGCGTGAATAAAACCTTCAGCGGCAGCCGAGTTTTGTCCGTTTTTTTTTTTTTCCTTCCTTTTATTGCTTTCAAAATAACAGCCATTCACATAAAAACTACACTAAAATACAGTCATTACAAAACACTTCAAAATAATCTCACTCAGTGAATGAAATGTAGCAGGATAATAACAAGCCAAACAACAGAAGAGTAACTGTGGAAGAGCGGGAACACGTATCTTTGTTCTACCCTGTAAAAGGAGTCCCTGGGAGAGAGAGAGAGA
>JAUESE010000098.1:805183-817557 GCA_032274725.1 Malacoctenus triangulatus
TTCAAACGTGAACGTTTTCATCATGCTTGGGTGTATCTGTGTCCTCCAGTTTGCCAGGAGGTTTTACATCGCGCAGTGGTACAGGGACACGACAAGCGAGGCAGAGAAAGCGATGAAGTCCCACAACGAGAGCGACGACGACATGAAGGGTTTTCGTCATTCCAAGGAGTTCGACTCGACCGGTGAGATAATGCAGAAGGCCGAGGTGCGGAAGAAATTCCTGCGCAAGGCTATGAGGACTCCACCGTCACATTTCAGTACTCTGAGGTAAACGCACGCTTCAGTCTCTCTGGATCGCTGACCATCACTCTGGCCGTCTGACAATAAAGTGTTCCCCCTCTTTCAGGACTAAATCTGACACCATAGACTACAAGTACTCCTGTCTGGTTGTCAGATACTTGGCCTCCATGAGGCCGTTTGCACAGAGCTTTGATATTTATTTATCACAGGTGAGACGATTTGTTCAACACAGAAATGGGAGAGTGGAAAGTGTTACATCTCCAGCTCACTTTTTCTGCTTTCTCGGCACTTTTATCGTAGATTCTGAGGGTGCTGGGCGAGAGCGCTATCGCAGTCAGAACTAAAGCCATGAAGTGTCTGTCTGAGGTGGTGGCCGTGGATCCAAGTATTCTGGCACGGGTAGGTCTTTCCGTTCTCAACCTTATACAATGAAAACACTCACATGCACAGGGAGAACATGCAAACTTGCTACAGAAAAGCCCCTCCTGGGTTTGAACCCAGGAGCGTGCTCACCACCACACGCTGTCTGTTTGGAAGGCTGGAAAGCCTGATGATCTCCCACATTTGTTTCCCAGTTGGAAATGCAGCGTGGCGTTCACTGCCGCCTCATGGACAACTCCACCAGTGTGCGAGAGGCGGCCGTGGAGCTGCTGGGCCGCTTCGTCCTGAGCCGACCGGAACTCATCGAGCAATACTACGACATGCTCATCGAAAGGATTCTGGTATGTTAGTGAACTTTTCACCCACTTGTTAAATTCTGAAGCGAGAAGTTCTTCCTGATACACTCATGGAGGAACGTTTGCAGTAATTCCGTCTCATCAGAATCAGTTTGACTTATAAAAAAGTGTAACATCCAACTTAAGTAGAACTTTACCCTGAAACTTTGAATATAGAGTTCATTTAAGGTGGAAAGGTCAAATAAGGTAAAGTCCTTTCCCACAGTGCCGCCTGTAGGTCAAATAACGAACTGCATCATATTGTGTTTTTAAATTGTCAAAAACAATGAATGTGCACCAATGGGAAAATGGACTGCTTTATTACATCACCTTATTGATATTTGTCAAACAGTGGTGTATGAAATTGGATGTGTAGTATGTTTTTCCTCTTTGTTACTACAATTTCACGAAGCTATCATGTCGTCAATGATGCCATTAATTTTTGGCCTCAAAAGCAACAGCTTCAGAATATATGCATTAGGTGGTTATGTGCGTTTAACACTGGAGTAACTCTGATATCCCCCTTTGTCTTCTTGCAGGACACAGGGATCAGTGTTAGAAAAAGGGTCATTAAAATATTAAGAGATATCTGCCTGGAGCAGCCAGACTTCCACAAGGTCACAGAGATGTGTGTCAAGATGATCCGGAGGGTCAACGACGAAGAAGGCATTAAGGTCCGTAGCTTTCATCCTCATAATCTTATAGTTTTGTCTTTTTTTTAGCACACAACTGCAAGTTCATTTTTTTTTTTTCAATCACAGAAACTGGTGAATGAGACATTCCAGAAGCTCTGGTTCTCCCCGACGCCCAGCCATGACAAAGAGGCCATGACCAGAAAGATCCTGAACATCACCGATGTGGTGCGTAACCATCAAACACAAGTTGTATGCCAACATTCAGCGAAACAATGTCGTGATCCGACTGATGTCTCGAGTTATTTTTACACCAGGTGTTGGCATGCAAAGACTCAGGCTACGACTGGTTCGAGCAGCTTCTCCAAAACGTGAGTTGGACGGATGTCACCTTCTTGTTTTGACAGAACCTGTTTGTTTGCAGTTGCCACACTTCATTAAACCACCTTTATGATCCTGAATGTTTCAGCTGCTGAAGTCAGAAGAAAATGCTTCGTACAAACCTGCCAAGAAAGCTTGTGTTCAGCTGGTGGACAATCTGGTGGAACACATAATAAAGTATGAGGAGTCCCTTGCAGGTAACTGATTTTTTACCAACAACAAAAAGTATTTTTTCATACAATTAATGTTTTAATTAGTTGTGAGAAATTTCATCTTGTTTTTATTGATCTTTTGTCCCAGATTGTGAAGACAAAGGGGTCAACTCAGGTCGTCTGGTAGCTTGCATTACCACTCTCTACCTGTTCAGTAAAATCAGGCCACAGTTGATGGTCAAACACGCCATGACAATGCAGCCCTACCTGACCACCAAGTGTAATGTAAGTACCATCATTTTGTTCAGTGGACAAAAACAATTTTCACCTGTCAAACTTGGAGTCAAAGCACTGAACACTTGTATGTTTTGCAATGGGGCCATCTAGTGGTAGACAAGCGTAATCACAGTTGGCCAATGAAAAAGGGGCCCAGTGTCCAGGTGTGTCCAACTGTGTCTGTGTGTCCTTTCAGTCTCAAAACGATTTCATGGTGATCTGCAACGTTGCTAAGATCCTGGAGCTGGTGGTCCCTCTGATGGAACACCCCAGTGAGACTTTCCTCACCACCATAGAAGAAGACCTGATGAAGCTCATCATCAAATACGGCATGACGGTGTGTGTCCTCGACGTCACCCAGACGACTGTCCATAAATCGTAGATGTAGAACCACGGCTCTGACTGCACAGCATCCCATTATGTTTATCTTTGCTTGTTTCGACTCTTCTTTAGGTTGTACAACACTGTGTCAGCTGCCTTGGTGCTGTTGTGAACAAGGTCACTCACAACTACAAGTTTGTTTGGGCTTGTTTCAATCGTTACTACGGTAAGAAGGAAGACTTTTTGAAACGATTTGTTTAAAATGCCTTTTTTTGTAACGATTATAAAACTCCAGGATCCCAGTTTCTGGAATAAACACTGTCAAAAATAATTTGAAAATAAGATTACACAGCTCAGCTTTTACCTGCTTGAAAACATGCATATGAGGTCAGTTGGAGACTTGAAATTGTCCGTGTGTGTGTGATTGTCAGTGTCTGTGTTGGACTGGTGGTCTGTTCAGGCTGCACGCTGCCTTCGCACCCCCATGACTCATTAATAGAACAATTTTTGTCAAAAGGAAGTGAATGGCTGAAGAAAGGGGCGTCATAAACTCACTGTTTCCACCTCATGATCGCATCATTTCGTAGGAGCTCTGGCCAAACTGAAGACGCAGCACCAGGAGGACCCCAGCAGCTCCACCCTGGCGACCAACAAGCCCACGCTCCTGCGCTCGCTCTTCACTGTGGGAGCTCTCTGCCGACACTTTGATTTCGACCAGGAGGAGTTCAAAGGCGCCAACAAGGTAAACTGCAGAACTACAGGCAGTCATTTCAGCAGCTCCACACTCTTAAACTTACACCTCTCCATCTCTGTGTCTCTCAGATTGTAATTAAGGACAAAGTTTCGGAGCTTCTGCTGTACTTCACCACCCATGAAGATGAGGAGGTCCAGGTCAAGGCCATCATTGGACTCGGTATGTTGAAACTAAACTTCTATCAGCGGATCACTTGTGTTTAACCTTGACGTCCTCTCTGATCCTAAATGTCCCTCCTCCTTCGGTCCCTAAAGGTTTCCAGTTCATCATGCACCCAGAGCTGATGTTTGTGCAGGAAGTGAAGGTCCTGTACAACGGCATCCTGTCTGACGAGAGCAGCCTGGTCAGTCTGAAGATCCAGGTGCTGAAGAACATGCAGACGTACCTGCAGGAAGAAGACTCACGCATGCAGGAAGCGGACCGCGAATGTGGGTTCCACACATCTCCTCTCGTGTTGCTGTTACTCACACGTTGAAGTCACCGTCGTGCTTGCATGGAAGTGTCTGACACAACAGCATCTCTGGACTGTTTTTTTTCCTCTCCTTATTCAGGGAAGAAGCAGGCCAAGCAGGAGGATTTGAAGGAAATGGGCGACATCTCGTCAGGCATGAGCAGCTCCATCATGCAGATTTACCTGAAGCAGGTGCTGGAGTCCTTCTTCAACTCGCAGTCGACCGTTCGCCACTTTGCCCTGAGTGTCATCACACTGACCCTCAGCCAGGGCCTCATCCACCCTGTACAGGTGTGTTCTCCACCCAAGACTCAGTCATGTTTGCCGTTGAAGTGCATGATGAGCTGATCACAGAAAGGAAATTGAATGCGTTTGTGCTTGTTTGTAGTGTGTGCCCTACTTGATCTCCATGGGAACAGACCCAGAGCCAACCATGAAGAACAAAGCTGATCAACAGCTGGTAGAAATCGATAAGAAGTATTCAGGCTTCATTCATGTAAGTGATTCTTTAATTTGTGAATTAGAATAGTGTCGAGCATTTATTGTGAATAAAGTTTTCATTGTACTTTAGTTCAGTAAATAAACAAGGATAAAAAGGCCGTAAAATACCTGACACCTTGGCAAAACACAGAAAAAAACTGAGGATGGTCAGTTTAACCTGAACACCTGTCGAGTTTCACCCTCTGAATCTTCCCAGATGAAGGCTGTTGCCGGGTTGAAGATGTCGTATCAGGTGCAGCAGGCGATCAACGCGTCTGAGAAGGCGGTGATCCGAGGTTTCCGTCACGATGACACCGACTCAGCTCTGTGCTCCCACCTCTACACGATGGTCCGAGGGAACCGGCAGCACAGGCGGGCCTTCCTCATCTCTCTGCTGAATCTGTTCGATGACACCTCTGTGAGTCCAGACGTCCCTTTTCACAGTTGTGAGGAAATATTGACACTGATGGGTTTTTTTTTTCACTGACGATGTTTGGTTTTTATTTCTCCTGCAGAAAGCAGAGGTGAACATGTTGCTGTTCATAGCAGACAACTTGGCCTGCTTCCCTTACCAGACGCAGGAGGAGCCGCTTTTCATCATGCACCATATAGACATCACGCTGTCTGTCTCTGGCAGCAACCTGCTGCAGTCGTTCAAAGAGGTGAGACGGGCTTTTTAATTGTTCATCCTGCCAAGTTGAACCCTGACGTGACCAGAGCAGCAAAAAGCTGGCATAACACAACCAATAATATCAACAATTCCTTTCATCCAGGTTTTAGGGCATGAAAGTACCAAAATATTTTTTGCACAATTTTTTATTCCAGAATTTTACAATGCTAAATTTTGAAGAAAAAAAAAGTGTGTGGTATTTTTCTTTACTTGACCCTTTTTTTTTGCCAAAGTTCAGTTGCTTCTTTGCACTCATGACGTCTGCAGTGTTCAGTTTGCGTGTTGCAGTCACACTGTGAGCATTGCTTCTCTCTGCTGCTCATTCCTGTGTCTCAGTCCGGCTTTATGTCCTCCCACCAAGTGAACAAGTTGTGTGCAGCAGTCACTTTTGTTGTCTTTGACCGACTCTGTCTTCTGTGCAGTGTTTACGCAAAGAGCCCATAAGGCATGAAAAGAAGATGAAGACAAAAAAGAAGAAGAAGAAGAAGCATTCTCACCGCAGGAAACACAGCTCGGACGACGAGGAAGACGAGGAGCAGAGCAGCAGCCCATCCAGCAGCAGCAGCAGCAGTAGCAGCAGCAGTGAAGACGAGGAAGTGGTCCACAGGAAGAAGAAGTCGTCGGCCAATTCGGACTCTGAGGACGACGAGGAGGCAGTGATGGACCGTCTGCCTGACAACAGCATCCCTCTGCGGGACTTTGCCAGCGCCTCACAGGGCATGCTGTTGGTGCTGGTGCTCAAACAACACCTGAAGAATCTGTACGGCTTCTCGGACAGGTGGGCCGTCTGACAAGTCCGCGCCCGACTTCTCTGTTTCTGTGAGGAAACCTGAACTGAGTGTTTTTTTTGTTTTTGCATTACAGCAAAATCCAGAAGTATTCCCCCACAGAGTCGGCCAAAGTGTATGACAAGACCGTGAACAGGAAGTCCAAGGTGCACTTCAACCCTGCACAGACGCTGGATTTCCTGAGGAGCGATCTCGCCAACACAGAGCTCAGCTACGAGACCAAGAGGAACATTGTGAAACAGTATTTAAATGTAAGCAAGCTTTTTTTTAGTAGGCGCCAGTCTCTGGATGTTTTCATAGACACAACCATCTAGCAATATATCTCTGAAATGAAAGACATCTCACGCATTGATCTCAAACTCAAAGTCATATCAGTTGCCCCCCTGCTGCCTGATAAACTGTTGGTCCGTTTCTGTATGAAGCAGATGAGGGCTTTGAATTTGTCAGGAGACAATCTCATTTGGAAACCCACCACACGTTTTTTCTCGCCTTTTCTCTCTCAGTTCAAGCTACTGATGGAGCACTTGGACCGTGATGAAGAGGACGACGAGGGCGAAGCCAACGCCAATGCCAGAAACAAAGCCATTACCTCGCTGCTGCAGGGCCCCAAGTCCCGCAACCACAACCACAGTCATCAAACCGCTCCCATGGAGACAGATGATGAGGAGAGCGAAGACGAAGACCCCCCCGCGGTAAGACCTCTGACACTTTACCACCGCTCACATCAAATAGCACGAATAACGAAAGTGTCACTCTTGTGGTCATATTACATAACCAATATTTTCTGCTGCACGACGAACTAAATCAGACATGGCACTGATGCATTCACCATGCAAGCAGCTGTAATGACGCGTACTGGTGTGGAATGACGCCACACAGGCTCAGATGCACACACGTCATGATTTTCAACGCAAGGCCACTAACTTGGTGCCGCTTCAAACCCACAGAGAAAACCAAGGAAAGGCGGAGACCCCGCGGAGGATCCGGGGCAAACCAACGAGACGGTGGAGGTGACGGACGTCATCGCCATCTGCTGCCCCAAATACAAAGACAGACCTCAGATCGCCAGGGTGGTCCAGAAGACCCGGAGTGGCTACAGTATACACTGGATGACCGGATCGTACTCCGGCCCCTGGGCAGTGGCGAAGAAACGGGACGGTCGCAAAAAGGTGCCTTGGCTCGACAACATCAAGGAGTCGGACATTATTTACAAGAAGATCTCCTTGACAAGCGGACAGAAGCTCTCCAACAAAGTGGTACAGACGTTACGGGCGCTATACGCCGCCAAGGAGGGGACAAAGAGTTAATCCACTGCAGCCACACAGACAGACGCGCCTCACTGTCCAAAATCTACGGATCAAATGCTACATTCAGAAAAGAAGGCTTCACTCCCTTTTAGATTTAAGGTCCCGGTGGAGGAGGAGGACCGTAAACACAGGTCTGCTTCCGAGGCAGACATGTTTTGGTTAAACACGAGAGAAACACAAGAAGGAAATGTTTGGGAAAAACATTGTGTGGGAGTTCCTTCGCTGTTGTGCAGCAACTCGCTTGTTTGATTTTTACTCCCACTGTATCATAGTTTAACTAAAAACATGTTTATATCTGAACATAATTCTGTAAAAAACAAAGTGAATGTTGGAAATTAGTGTATTGATGATGTTCTTAATAAAGTGTTTTTGGAATTTAAAGGATGGATTTATTCACTTTACTGCAAATGGACTGTTTTGATATTCAAATGTGTGCTCATACAATACAATTACTGCATGAAATGTAGTAGAATTAAAAAATGGAACTCACAACCATATGTATTAGCTCAAAACTCTACTCATTTAATATAATTTAAAGGGTTTTTTACATTTCCATCAGCTGAAACGAGTGAATGCCTTCAGACTACATTACCCATAATACACCTGGAACCACAACAAACGTGCCAAAGCCAAACATTCCTCTCAATGAAGCCGGCATTTTAATTCTCGCTGCGACATGAGGTATCTAAACCCAATTCCTTTATTGAGAAGAAAAATGTCAGACGTGTCGTCGTGATTCGTTCCGGTGTTTGTTGCGCCGTTTTTCAGGTCAGAATCGCGCTGAAAGCTCGTACCTTCCCGGCGAGTTAACGTTAGCTGTCATACCGATGCTAGCAGCCGCCGTTAGCATGGAAGCTAACCAATAATCGGCTCCTATGGAAGCTGTGCCGACGTATCTTGTGTGTCGGGGCTCGTGCGGTTTGATTCCGTGAGGTTTGAGGGAGACACGCCAGCGTGTTGGGGAGTCATACGATGCTGCTGCGAGCAGCTCCCAACGCAGCGAGCTCGACCTGCAGACGTGCGAGTCGGGGTTTGCATTTGTTTCGACTCCTGTTGAGTGTTTCGCTCTATTTTTAGCCTGTTTGCTGCACATTGCTCTCCTCTGGAGCCCCACTGATCGCCATCACGTCAGGAATAGGAAGGTTAGTGCTCAGTTTGTCACTGAACGGCGAGGCGCATCACTGACGATCGGAAGGATCGCTGCTGCCCTCCATGTTTTACCTAATGGTTCATTCTCCCCTCCGATCACCGATTATCGTCTTTAGTTAGTGTCACAAGATAGTCGAATCATGTTGACCTGAGCTTTAGCTTGAGTTACACTGGATCACACCTGGAATATGGTTTCACTGCAAACTATGTGGTGATCCATCTCCATGCCACTGTAAACCAGGGGGAGGGGGGGGGGGGGGCTAACATGGGAAGTTGACCTGGTTGTCAGTAAACATGACCGACTGAAAGCCAACTCGTTTCTTTACCAGGAAATCACCAGAGAGCTGGTCTGCCACTGGATTTGGCATCACACCGTGTAAATGTCATGTTTTCCCCTGAAGGAATCTGACTGTCCTAAGGAGTGACCCCCCCACCCCTTATTGGGGTCAGCTCTGTTGTCCAATGGGATGTGGGATTCTCTCCTTGTTCTTCCTCTCTGGATTCCTAAAGACTCAGAGCAAAACAAGCTTCTGTCTGGTTCACCGTCGAGCAGGCGCGTCCTTGTGCTGGTTAAATTATTGACCGTCTTGAGTGCACTTCCCTGCTGTGAATAATACATTTTACAATCTAAGGATGTTTTTTTTTTTTTCTGGCTGATCCCGAATCAGTTTTTTTTCCCCGTGACGGCGTCCCATGCTCCCTGTGGCGACCGCTGAGGGGACTGATGATGAGGAGGCCGACACACTGAGTCTATTCAGCATCAGGGGCTCCGGGCAGAGACAGAGCATCATCTGTAAAGTGTGGGCGGAGCTTTGGCACCCCACGACCAGCCTCACATCCAGAGACGCCCCATCCGTCGGAGGTTTTATTTAGTCCTGCTCAGCTGCTTCTTCTTCAGTGTTTTGCTGCCCAAAAACAAAACACACACACACACACACACGAAGAGAGGAGAGAAGTGTGCTGCAGCTGCTGAGTAGGAATCCATCTGTCCTGTTTTTCTCTTCTTCATTTTTCGCTCCTGTGAATCAGGAAAAGAGAAGTGAGACAGAGAGAGGGGGTGGAGGAGGAGGAGGAGGGGGGTGACCAAACTTGTTCAGCTGGCAGTGAAGGAGGTCTCGTTTCTCCTTTGTCAGCTGCCTGCAAGCTTGTCATTTGAGTGGCGATCGTAGGCAGTGAATTGTTCTCGCACCAATCGGTGGGCTCCTCGTGGTTTGCGGGGTTACTTGTGTTACACGGTGGCTTGGTAGGATTGTGTGGGAACAGGGAGGGGCCGAATGGTTCTCGGTGTCGTGAGCGCTTCAGGGTATGATCTCGTAAAAATGTATAAAATACCAGAGTAGTAATCACAGGGAAGAGACGGTTGGACTCTTGACAGGTCTTTCGTCCCTCGTCCTTGCCCGGCCCGCTGCCCTCCTGTCTTTGCCAAGTGGTAACAATTCGACCATGTCCCTCGTCCCCTCCCGTAGGTGCTGTATCCTGTAGGCCACCATGGCGCCGGGGGACGTGGTGCCGGAGCACGCCAAGCCGCTGAAGTCCAAGGAGAAGCGGCCCGGGAGCCGAGCGTCCAAGGCGGAATGCGAGCCCGACGGCTCGTTCGTGTTCGAGGCCCACGAAGCCTGGAAGGAGTTCCACAACTCGCTCCGGCACTTCTACGAAGTGGGAGAGCTCTGTGACGTCACTCTGAAGGTGGGCAATATAAACTTCATTTTTCACTCTAAACTTTCCTGTTAGATCTTCAGTCGTGTTATGTTGGAGAGGATTGCTGCTTGGAAGAGCATTTTCTATGTGATTTATTCCAAATTTGATGTTGGGGAAAGAATGAAGGTCTGAACAACGAATGAAGAGCTGATCTTGTTTGTGTTTTTGTGTCTGTAGGTCGGCAGTCGGCTGATCCCGTGCCACAAGTTGGTGCTGGCCTGTGTTATTCCTTATTTCAGGTGTGCACATTTCAACTTTATGTTTGAACAACCCGAGATACCTTTTTTTGACACCTTGGTGGACTAAATCGAAGCTTTCTGAGGCTTCAGTTCAGTCGTTCAAAGTGTAGAAGTGGGGTGTAGTTGCCTTCAACTTATTTCTGAACTCGTGTTTTGTTTCCTGCCTGGTTTGGGGAGTAACTCACCGTTTCTCGCTCCAGGGCGATGTTCCTGTCGGAGATGTCGGAGGCCAAGCAGGAGCTGATCGAGATCAAGGACTTCGACGGCGACGCCATCCAGGACCTGGTGCACTTCGCCTACTCCTCCAAGCTCACGCTGACGGTGGACAACGTGCAGCCTCTGCTTTACGCTGCCTGCATCCTTCAGGTGAAGTCGGACCACAAACTTCTCAACTCCAACAACTCCTAAGCTCCTCCTCCTCCTCTGACCTGCTGGATGAAGACAAATACTGGTGTGTGTGTCTCTCAGGTGGAGCTGGTCGCTCGGGCTTGCTGCGAGTACATGAAGGCCCACTTCCACCCCACCAACTGCCTGGCGGTCCGGACCTTCGCCGAGAGCCACAACCGCGTGGACCTGATGGACATGGCCGACCGCTACGCCTGCGAGCACTTCACCGAGGTGGTGGAGTGCGAGGACTTCACGTGCGTGTCGCCGCAGCACCTGCGCACGCTGCTGTCCTCGGGCGAGCTCAACATCCACTCGGAGACGCAGGTGTACAACGCGGCGGTGAAGTGGCTGAAGGCCAACCCGCAGCACCACGAGACCTGGCTGGACCAGATCATGTCCCAGGTCGGTCGACGGGTCACCGAGGTTCCCAGAAAGCAAGAGCAGTGACTGAAAAACACGGACGAGGAGATTAATTTAACGCCCGAACAGCAGCTTGACCCTCACTCGTGTTCCCCCCCCCCCGCCTCAGGTGCGCCTTCCCCTCCTGCCGGTCGACTTTCTCACCGGAACGGTGGCAAACGACGACATGATCAGAGGGAACCTGAGTTGCCGCGACCTGATGGACGAAGCCAGGAACTACCACCTGCACCTCAGCAACAAGTCGGTGCCAGACTTCGAGTACTCGGTCCGCAGCGTTCCCCGGAAGCACACCGCAGGTATCGCAGCGCTTTGCTCCGTGCACTGGTGTCACTGGGTTGATGCATCTCACAGCAATATTCAGCACTTTTTCTCTCGATCCTGCGACAAACTTTCTCTGATTCACGTGCTGGTTGTTTGTCTGTTTCTTCAGGGGTTTTGTTCTGCGTCGGGGGTCGAGGGGGCTCCGGCGACCCCTTTCGCAGCATCGAGTGTTACTCCATCACTAAGAACAGCTGGTTTTTCGGGCCCGAGATGAACAGCAGGCGACGTCACGTCGGAGTCATATCTGTGGGAGGTGAGCAGGAGTTCAGGGACCCATCAGGGAACACTTTGGGGCTTAATTTGTGACTCTTCTCCTCCTTGTTGGCAGGAAAGAAGGAATAAAAGGATAGATCCTTTTATTCATATTTAGCACTGACCATGCTGAATATGTATGATACATGTTGTAGTTCATAGAACTTGGATAGTTAGTTTAATCGTTGTCGGGATAAAAGCGTCTGCTGAATGAAACTGTAGTTCGGTGCGATGCGGAGGGACAGTGAGGAGGCAAGGCTGGAGCGTTAACGTGATGTCGGTCTCCTCAGGGAAAGTCTACGCCGTCGGGGGCCACGATGGGAACGAACACTTGGGCAACATGGAGATGTTCGACCCCCTCACCAACAAGTGGATGATGAAAGCCTCAATGAACACCAAAAGGTGGGGGGAATCGGTTTCAGAGCGAAGCTCCTCGTCCGGTCTGAATGCTGGTGTGTCGGAGCTACAGGCGGTCCAACTGTGTCTTACAGGAGGGGCATCGCCCTGGCTGCCCTCGGGGGGCCCATCTACGCCATCGGGGGCCTGGACGACAACTCCTGCTTCAATGACGTGGAGCGCTACGACATCGAGAGCGACTGCTGGAGCGCCGTGGCTCCCATGAACACGCCGCGAGGGGGCGTGGGATCGGTGGCGTTGGGGGTAAAACTGATGGAGGATGTTGGAGGTTTTGTTCATAGAAATGTATATAAAGGCTAGATTGTGAAAGCAGGGTTGTTCGG